>DWMZ01000298.1:0-26151 GCA_018249855.1 Eueides tales michaeli | reverse complement strand
ATCAGGATGTTTGAAATTAAAGTGATCATACTACGACTGATATTATCCGACCCTACTGCTTTAGATGAGTTTGCTAGAATAGCTTTCTTAATATCATCATCATCGATGGAAGAAAATGAAAAAAATGTGTGGTTTTTACTGCCTTCGACGCCATCCACAGGTAACAAACGCTACCCATACATTGAATCATAGTATGATCCAAGTATATATAATATCTTAAATGAAATCGACCAAAACAAAGTCCATATTATGTGATTTCTATTCAATTTAATATGTGCTAACGTTCCTGATATCTGGTAGTATACTACCCCCATAGACGTCAGGTCAAATCGAGCTTATCTTTTGTACACGACACATATTGGAGCCAGAATTGATGCTTTGTTGTCATTCTAGTTGTAACTAGTTCGTTTCATTATTCTACAATAAATTCTAAGCGTTCGAATTTATTGTAGAATCATGAAACAAAATAAACTTAATGAAATAATGAATCCATTACAGTAATTTTGTAATTTTTTAATTAAAACCATTATTTTTATACTTTTATTAATATTTATAAAAAAATTATTTAAAAAAATTATTTTTCCTGTACGTATATTATTTAAGATTATATTTCAAATGTAAATGTGAGCTACGATTGTTCAATGCAGAATGTCTATGAAATTGAAACTTTCGCAGTAAAGCTTCATATTTTTGCTTAAATTCAGACGCAGTCGTGGAACAGTTGAAAAGTTTTGCAATAAAAATATTTATTATGCATGTTCATTGCAAATTTAAGTCCCACAAAGGAAAATTGTTAATATTATATAGTACACGTTTTGTCGCCTCAATTCAAAATATTCTGTTATTGCCCCCTAATTGGTCAGTTTGGTAAAAAGTCTAAAACGAAAGGATATCGCTAAAATTGTATCTTACTATATAAAAATGTGCTTACAAAAATACCGCCATCAAACGTTTAGAAACGTGTAAAAATTCAAACGCAACCGTACACTAACCCGTAGCGTAGTCGTAGCGGAAACAGCTCAAGTAGTCCTGCTACGTTAATATTTTAATTTATTCTTACAAACATTTTTCTTTATTTAATTTATTAAAAATACTTTAAAAATGCTTACAAAAATTTAAGAAAACTTTTCTTGGTATTGTAACATCTTTAACTTCGAAATACTTCTTTAAGAGGAAAAATTAAGAATCCCGACAGCATTACCTAAGGGCACTAAAAAGATTCCTTATCTTTCATACTTTTCAACTGGAAAACGCTGATACTTTTCATGATACTTCTTATACAATTAGAAGTACTGAATATATGTCAAGAGACTGTATAATAAGTACATACAGTGAATAAAATTTTATTTGTATGTTCTTAGATATTGCATTTAAATTAGATATTGGAATGCGTTTAAGAATTATGTCGTGGCACAGGGGCGGGCATAAGTGTGCGACTGTAAACGCGACAGGTTGTGGATCTGATCGAAGAACCTGAATTTTTTGCTCTGTTAACAAGGCAAATCGCAGCATTGATTTACACCACGCAATCCTTACAATTTGGCTAAAAGTAGAGAACGGAGTGTTTTAACTTGACCGGATGTTCACTAGGTTCCCAAATTTCATTGAATGCTGAAAAAAAAATTGTGCTATAGTCGTTAGATAGGTCTTTGTTCGTTTCGGTTTTCTAAAACAAAAAGAACCTAGCCCGGTTCTTTTTAAACAGCCTAGAAATTGACAAAAAAGGCGATTGTAAACTCGGCTTTAACCGAGGAAAAGGGAATAGGAATTACAAAATGATATATTAATTATTTTTATTTTCTCGCGTTTGCACAACAAGGCGCGGAGTTGCGGTCATACATTTAACAGGGATGTCTCGAATTTGGATTGTGTTTGAAGAACGGAATGACTTTTCACCACTCTCTCTACTTACTTGTGAGTTAATATGTGAAGCTGAAAAAAAACATATAAAGTGAAAAATTTAAGCATAAGAAATATCATTGAAAAGTGTAAATACTTTACGTTAATCACTTCTGTGCAACAAGAACGCGTTTTTACGCCAATTACTCAACGAACGTCTACGAATTTGTGTTACTAACTATTTATTGCTTCCAATATTTGTAATAAAACATTCTTCGATAATAGCAATATGTTTGAAAAGTTATTTGTGTTGTATAATAATGTTCACATTGAATACTTTTATAATGAGTGAGACTTAAACTTGTAATTACTAATTCTTTCAGGAGTGTAGAATATCCACTACGGCACAAGCGTCGCTTAAATTTTAATTTGCTTACCAACATTATGATAGACCATGTTAGATTTTATAACACATTGTGCGGTCCTCGACAAAGAGTTTAAAATGCCCTATTTAAGGGGATGAGAGTTTTGCGTAGGCATAACAAATATTTAAGGTAGGATAATATACTGTCACATTGCTGTTTTCACGGTGCTTTAGCAGAGGTAAATTTCTAGACAAAAGAGAGGTAAATGGTTGTATTTTCAACACAAAATTAGCATAATAATGTATTTACAGAGATATTATTTTAATTAGTACAATGTCAACATAACTCTCAAGTAAAAAGTATGTAAATTTGCATGTAAAGGTATGTAAATTTGCATGTAATGTATGTATCGTGTACGAACATGTATTTGTATTTATAGTAAAGTCTATAAATACAAATACATGTTCACATAATAAAGCAAAACCTTTTATTTAATGACGAGCATAAATATTCCGAAATTAAAATAAAAGGATAAAATAAGAAATTAAGGCTATTTTTTACTCTACAAATTAGAAACAATATAAACTAAAAACTGTATTATGCGTATATGTAAGTAACATTGGACTGTTAAATATGACAGCTCTGTAATTTAAGCTACAGTTAGGAGTCGTCAGCTGCTACATAATATAACATTTCACCTTTCATTAAGACAGATTTTAATTTATTCTCTCTCTAGGACTTAATGACATCAATTTTAATAGTTATATTTATATGTAATACTTAGATTCACAGATGAAATCATACATCTCTCACAAATTTAAGAAATTTGATTTTTAGGGTAATTTACGAAATTTACTAATTCCTCGATATGGCTCTGTAAATTTTATGAAAAAGATGAATAAAATATATACGCTAATATTTGTGGTTTATATAGTTTACATGGCGGTGTGAAAACTTGGTAACAACGAAGGTGAGAGGTAACGGTTAACTGACAACAGATGACGTATAATCGATGACAAATGACAGAAGATTACGAATGACAGGTGACGAATGAGGGATGGAAAAGTTCCGCTGTGCTTAACTGTACGCATAAACGCCCTTAAACAAGAAACAGTAAAAAGTATTATCGATAGTAAAATGTTCCTTTTTATTTGCGTACTTATAAATAAAATAGTATAAGTTTGGATATATATGTAGTTATAAGTAAAATATTAAAATTTGTATTAACTACTAAACTTACGATACCAGAAGTTTATTTGAAAACAAGAGACAAGTACCTACACAAATGGCTAAAAATAAAAATATCTTACAAAAAGGCACGATCGTACGTAAACGACCATATTTAAAAAATATATATATTCGTAGCGTTCGTAGTTTCTCATATGATTTAGGTCTGACAGTTGGCCTTTCGGCATCTTACGCTTCTCTTTACATATAGAATGATTTCTCGGGAATTTATTTGGCTGACTTGGCATGTATTTTATGTACTTTTTTTTTGGTCTGGTTACATATATATGTATTTTAATTAATTTAGTTTTATTGACATAATAATGCCACAAAAAGTCAACGATAACGCTACTTATTTAGATAACGTATAAAAATTTGAATGGCGTGATAAAGGAATTTGAATCCACGCCTCTCGGAACCCGTCCCAGCGGTTTGACTATTTATCGCTCCTGATATCAATAGTAGCGTATCTATGAAAGGTGTCGGCGTTTTACAAATGCATAGTATGAAAGATAAGGAATCTCTCTAGTAAGTATGCAGTTAGGTAATTCTATAAGGATTTTTGATTTTTGCCTCTTAACGAAGCGTTTTTAGACTAAAAATCGTATAATGTCAAGAGTACGTTTTTAAAGTATTATTAACACAAAATACAAAATTATTAACGTAGCAGGACCTCTTTAACTGTTTCTAAGATATTCGGGTTCGAGTCGCGACTCGAACGATCGTCCATTTGCTCGAACGCAATGGGTTGCGCTTTACTTTACAAAATTTTATAAATATTTGCCTATATATGGATACAAATATGTATATATAATAATGTATATATAATAATGTATAAAGAATTTCTTCACTTCCATTGGTACATTTCATTTCTATAAGAAGCTTTCCCTAACATAAAATACACAACCCTCTCAAAATTGCGTTTTTGTACACTGAATAACAGAACGATATTTTGAATTAAGGCGATAAAACGTGAATTATGTTCATTATGGTATGAAGTCCTAAAACTTTTAATAAAAACTTTATGCAGCTTCTTAAATACCACATTATAGTATCTATTAAGAGAAATTTTTAATAATATATGTTAATTTTTATCAATCATAATAAATGACTAAAAGAAAGAAATGTTAAGCTGTCTAGAATAGCTATACTGTTTAAAACTCAACAGATATAATGCACATGCATAGTAAATAATTTTAGAGGCCTGTCGTGGCGCAGCGGCACACGTGTGTGACTGTAACCGACAGGTTGTGGGTTCGATCCCTACACGAGGCACCGAAAGATTAAATATTTTCAATTTAAATATTTAATATTTTCATTTCTTCGCTCTGGTACAAGGGTAAACGCGGCGTTGAGTTCCGCCACTCAACATGCAATCCTCAAATTCGGTGGAAAGTGGAAAACGTAATTGGAACGGAGTTTCTTAACACTAGGTTCCTAAGTTCGCTTTACCTACCCTGCCATGTGCATGGGATACAGCGTGAAGCTGAGTGAGTGAATGATAAATAACTTTATTGAAAAACTTGTTAGCCGCTCCACTAATTTATATAAAAATATGAAAATTATCTCGTAAATTTCAATTTCATAGATGGCTACATCCTGCTTCGAACAATCGTAACTCGAATTTGCATTTGTTATATAATTATAAAAAATGCCTTCAAGAAATAGGAATAAGATAAAAAATAATATTCTTTTTAATTTATTTTTTTTATATTTTTTTAGCTTCAAACTGTATACCGCACATACCACGCGCAGGGTAGGCAAATGAAACTTGGGAACCTAATGGTAAGATACTCTATGCCACTCCGCACATTTCGCCAAATTTGAGGCATTGTGTAGAGTGGCGGAACCTCAACTCCGCGCTTTGTCTTGTTACCACAACGAAGTAATTAAAATATTAAATAAATAAAATATGAAATAAGTCAGTTCTTCGAGTGACGATCAACTTATCAACAAATCCTCCTGCACCACTATCGGCTTCGTGCTACAAGTTTTGTGTTATCAGAAAAGTAATCTGTAAACCGTTTCTATAGATAGATAGTTGGTAAAAACTAACCCTAATTTTCCAAAAAATATTAAAATCGAGTGATGTATAATTTATAAACTAATAATAATATAATCCACATTTATAATAACATTCTTGTTAATTAATAATAAATAATTTTTAAATTTATAAACATACTCGTATATACTACCTATATTCGAAAAATGTTAGTGAATTGTAATTCTATTACAATTCACTAACATTTTTCGAAATTCCCTTTGAAGTCATAACGTTATAAAAATAAACTAGAATGACAACAAGGCATCAATACCGGCTTCACAATGTGTCGTGTACACAAGATAAGCTCGACTTGACCTAACGTCTATGGGGTTTAAGATATAATATATATTTGACTAAATTTCACTATGATTTTGAATTTAAACTTAACTCGATAGAATGTCTATATGTAATTAAATAGTTATTACTAAATATTTTCTTTTAAATAATAAAAACATTACAACTTGAAAGTTTGATTTCCACTAGAATATATGAATAAGATTTAATATTTTCATTAACAAATGTTAAGTTCCAGAAGACACAAATCGTAATGTATCGTAATTGTCGTATCACTAGTTTTCGAGAACACTCCCCGCCGAACTTAAAGACGCGCCCAGCATTAGTATATTGGGCTTCATTCAGCTTTTCGTGCGACTGCAAGTGTCATGATCATTTGGACTGGGGCTCGTCAGCAGGGTGAGACAGCATTACATGCCAAAACATAGCTTGACCCTATACAGGGCCTAGGTTCGGCCTAGCTTCGGCCTCATATGGAATATTGTTCTCACTTCTGAGCTGGTGCACCCCAGTATCAACTTGAACCATTTGATCGTACGTAAAGCCGTACGAATCGTTGGGAACCCAATGATCTGTGAGGGGTTTGACACTTTGGCTTTGCGTAGAGACGTATCTTCACTGTGCGTTCTCTACCGCATTTATGACGGAGAGTGTTCGGGAGAACAGTTTCACTTGTTACCTGCCGCCGAATCTTCTAACTGTACAGTACGTCACAAACTAAATTCTCGGGAAGCCCTTAAGATGGAAGTTTTGCAGGGAGCGCCCCATGCCACACTCGAATCGGATCAAAAGCCTTCGCCATATCTAAACGAACTGCCAGGCCCTTTCCCTTGCTTTCAATAGCCGCACCCCAGCGGTGGGTTAGGTCACGAATCTGGGACTACGCTGATTGAGTAAGAGACCCAAAATAGACGCGCACTCGACTTGTGGTTATCCAAGGAAGACAGAGCTCGCCTAACAGCTTTCTGACTGAATTTGACGTCAGGCATTGAGCTCTTACACCGCGGAATGGTTGGCGGCGTTGTTCCTCTGCCATCCATAGTCGAGTTCAAGGCAAAGAGAGCGTCCAGACTTAGAGGTACTTTTACGAGACTAAGCTGTTTATGTTATGCTGTCCCCCTGTACCAACCCGAAGGTCATAAACAGGTGGGTCCAGTATACCTGTTTCCGGGTTTTACCCCGGTCGCAGGGACCATTGGCAGGTTTGTCTTCGATCACGCTGCCTCTTCTCCGGAAGAGGTGCCGGAGCTGTAAGGTACGTGCTTCCACCCATGAATAAGCGCTCGCTCACATCCCACATACCATCCAGCATGCTCCCGACACACCTCGCGAAGCTGACTAACAATTTCCAGTTGGGTTACATGCATCACGACATGCATCACGCGGTCTAGCCTCTGGCCTACAATCGGCTACATTGTATCCAGGTCTAGCTCCCAGCTCTCATGCTAAGCAGGCATGTACCCGAGCTGCGGCAGCTAATCAGTACTTAGGCCACCACTATCGGTGCAAACCGCGCTATTTCCACCAGGTAGTCCTTCGTCTTAGGCCGGTGAAAACACTAACTTGTTGCGCGAGGAGTTGAACGCCAGGTGACAACTATACCGGGCAGACGAACATGCCCAATTTCTGCAGCTAACCATAACCACCGCGAGTCCAACCTCAAATGACCGGACAGGGCTTGGGACTTCCGGTCCCCGCGGGACCTATAGTCAAACAACCGGACCCGTGGGTCCAGCCGCGACCTGACTATCCCCGGGTATCTGAACAGCCAGGACCTGTGTTGCCCAAATTCCTCTGAGCACGCAAACAGGCAGCCGCCGAGGCACTAATAAAAGCTCTCCTCTGCCTTACTACAGACATAAAGACTGATAATTTAAGGGAAT
Organism: Eueides tales michaeli; assembly: GCA_018249855.1. NCBI lineage: Eukaryota > Metazoa > Arthropoda > Insecta > Lepidoptera > Nymphalidae > Eueides > Eueides tales. The sequence goes on along the minus strand of DWMZ01000298.1, from coordinate 18,499 downwards.
TTGTTTTATTGTCATATTTTTGGTATATTATTATAGTGCAGTAGATTTCATGGATGGACAACTGAGCTATTGGAATTCCTCGCATTGACGGGTTATATGAAATGATATATCTTAAGTTTAATTTTGAGAAGTTTTAGGACCTTTGTGCAATAATTCATGAAAGATGAAATCCTACAATTATCTCTGTACGAAGTATTAAAAATACTTTAGGGTGCATTTTCTTAAACATCTAGTGTGTGGATAATCAACAGAGTGTAAGTTTTATTAGTTTTTTTATTTGTTTTTAAATTACACATCAAACAACTTAGAGGGCATAAATATTTCTCACATTTATATATAAACTTATATATTGTCTAAGCAAAATTAATTCCATCCAATGAAAATACTGCATTTTCGTGGCGACTTCCAAGGAAAATGTTTAAATTATAAATGTCAGTATATCTTTAGTTTGAGTTCCTTTGTTTCAAAATATCGAACGTAATCGCAACGTAACCTAAAATCCGAATATCATCTTTGAAACAAATATCTTATTCTTATTAATATTATAAATGCGAAAGTTTGTACGGATGTGTGTATGTTTGTTACTCTTTCACGTAAAAACTACTAAACGAATTTTCTTGAAACTTTGCAGTAATATAGCTTCGATATCAGAATAACATAATAAGTTAAAATAATAGAGATTTTTAACCGACTTAAAAAAGGAGGTTCTTTAGGTATGTTCCCCGATTACTCGAAGATGAGTGGACCAATTTTTAAAGTTCTTTTTTGTTCGAGAGGATATATTTCACAATTGGTCCCATGGTAAGGAGATCAGGATCTGATGATGGAATCCTGGAGAAATCGGGGACAAACCTCAAATTTGAAAGGCGCAGATGCGGTTTTTTCGTATATTAACGCAATTGAGAGATCGGTATCTGACTATCATCTCATTTTATTAACCGACTTCAAAAAAGGAGGAGGTTCTTAATACGTATGTTCCTCAGATTACTCGAAGATGGGAAAACCGATTTAAAAAAAACTTTTTTTATCGTTGGAGTTACACAAAGATAATTACTGTAGGATTATTTATCTTAAATAGTTCTAAATAAAAGTCCGCAACAGTAGATATCTTTTATGAGTAAGTCACTATGACCAAAATAGTGAACGCAGACGAAGTCGCGGGTAACAGCTAGTATAGAATAGTCAACAAAATGTTCCCTGTATAGTAATCTTCGAGAACATACAACAAAATATATAGGCGTACAAGATTTTCAAAAATGAATAGATTACTATACTAGTATATCCTTTTTACTTTGTCGATTTTATGATACATTTTTTATAGTTTCATACTGCCTCCTATATATGACAGTAACGGAACTTAATGCCAAGCCTAATCATATTAGTAGAGTGAGAAATTCAAATAATTAATTTCTCAGAGTGGCAATTACACCTACAACCGTCGACTGTAAAAGCGACAATTGTAGATACGATAACAAGACACTCTGTGCCACTACGTCATCTATTTGTATTACATAAAACAATGGAATATATAGCAAGTGTATGTTGCAATATTATTGATATTTGGAGTATCAGCGTGGAATTGTAACAAGAATGTGAGCTGCATTCCTGTGTATCGCAACGTCAATAGTTCAATACTTTCTTCGGATTATTTCATAACGATTTGCTAACTAAAAATATTTACTGTAATAAATTCCAAACGCTTACTTAATAAATCTATATATTTTACTAAATATTTTGGACAAAGTGTGTTGAATAAAGTGGTTAAAAATTTTAGGTGTCTTTTTAATTTAACCTCTGTCTACTCTACTACAATGTGTAATGATTCAGCGTGAAGCTAAAAAGAACAAGCACACCCAAGCAATTTAATTCGCCTTGTTAGTATATATGTACAATCTTTTTTAACAATTCAATGATATAGGTATCACATGTTTCTACAAAATACGACACACCGTGACAAACATCTCGAGACTCTTGCGATTGATTTCTTGCCGTGTGATTCCGGCTTAGAATAAGATCACCCTGGTACTGATGATGTCGTTAAAGGTGACTAAAGTACATGTAGGAGAGTTACGTTGTCAGCAATGACAACATGCATGGGCAGACTCGATCGGATCATTACTACCCCCGGCATTTAAAACTGGCGTTAAGTAGTGGCCTTGGCCACTGCGTTTCGCATTAAGTAATGCCGGGCCCCGGTGCCCATCCACCTTACAGACCGGCAACGCTCCTGTAGCTCCTCTGGTGCTACACGGGGCCGTGGGCGGCGGTGATCACTTACCATCAGGTGACCCGCACGCTCGTTTGCCGTTTCTTTTCCATAAAAAAAAAAATCTAATATGATTATTGTGATATTAGTATAGATAATTATGAATGTTTATTTTCAGTCCTTTATTAGAGTATAGTACTTCGCTGAATTTAGATCGATGTCGTTTAATTTGTTTATCTATAAATATATATAATATACATTATAATATTGATTATGTGATTGTAATAACGTTAGTAATTTTATCCTTGATTATTATTTTATTCAATTTCCATACACGGTTATAAAGTTTCTAGACATTCATATATTAAAGTAAAGAAGTAAAATACAAAATTCAAAACTAAATCGTTTCACTGTTAAATATCGTTATATACTTCGGGTACGTAGTACAAATGTACCGATCGTCAATAAGTTAGAAATATGGTTGAAATATTGGAGTGCTCTTCAATTCATGCACATACGTTACTGGCTTAATGTATTTTTTATGCAAGAAATATAAAGTTACGACGTTAACTATTCTCACTGCCGTTTATAAGGAAACTGCAACATTTATTTTAAATTTTGATGTTTTGTTTTGTTTGTTTTTATGAACGTTTGATTTGCTATAAGAAATTTTATAAAATAGATGCAACCACTTTACCCTCAGTACTCCTTAATAGCGACATCATACCCATATAGTAATTCAGTAAATGACCTTGGGATTACTCTGGATAATAATATGTCATGGAATTCACAGGTAAGTGAGGTAAGCAGAATGGCCTTTGCATCTTTAGGGTCTCTCAAACGTTTGCAATTTAATAAACTTGAACGGTTCAAAATTTATGTATCCGATTCATATTTGGTTTGCGCAAATTTGATCACATTTCAGATTTTCGTAAAAACCTCAAGTGGCTCCGCTCGTTGTTTTCTTAAGGTCGCCTTTTGTACATGTATATTTTTTTCTTGTTATTCTATTTCTGTGCTGTTTTAAAGATAAAACTTTTTTTATCTAACACATAATTGATGAAACATTTTCTAAAACAATCACAGTACATTATTTACCCAGAAAAACTCAGATAAGAACATTATTTAAAAAATAGAGCAACATGGTTATCATATTTACTAAATAACAGTCTGTGGCAATCTCGTGACAATAAACGTGGCCTGGCGTACATCGAGTTAATTAATTTTCGGATGGGTGAGTAAATAGAATGTTGAATGGTCCCTATCTATAGTGCTATTTGGATACATTTAAAAATAGTTGCTAAAATTTTTACTTAAAATATTTATAATAATTGCTTGCTTAATATTAATCAAATTAACAATGTAGATAAAAGAATAATTTATGGGTTTTATTACAAAATGTATGAGTACGATCAGCTCACATTCATGCTACTATTCCACGCTGATACTCAGAATATCAATAATAGTTCGATTAAAATTAAAGGTCCGACGGCTACCCACGACTCCGTGTTATATCAAACAAATTACAGATGGAGGTATCTAAGGCCATTACACAGTTGCGCGGTCCTTAATTTTGCCAGGATTGCCACGGCACGTGCCATGGTGGAAAAGCTATTTTAACATAGCTTGTGACGTATTTTGCGGTTTTAAATTCGATAACAAGCACAGGTTATACAGCTCCCCAAAATATTCCCCGTGATAAATGCAGTGGATAACCCATAGTAAAAATATATCTTTATATTATTGGGTCACTGGTGATGGAATTGACGATGATGACAGAGATGAGAAGATTTCTTCGTATGTTTGATAGCTTTACGTACTGACTAGTTCTGCCTATAACACTTTTAACGAATATTATTGTATTTTTTATGACACGTATGTACATTTATTGAACCCAGAACTAAAGTTTTCGTCCGCACACGCTTGTGCATCTGCGCCAGGAAAAGCCTGCAACAATGACACTTTTAGTAAATTTTAATAATATTATATATTTCAAATATTTCGGTCATAATTATTACTTATAAAATTGTGATATTAGAAAACGACACTGAAAATTAAGATAAAATGTGCCTTCTCAAATTGCATTAAACTAAAGATTCAGTTTCTTTTATAATAAAAGAAACTGAATCTTTAGTTTAATGCAAAGATAAATACAACGATAACTGTAAGATTAATGAATATAATATTTATATAGAAAACTTCTCGCAAATCCCTGTCAAACCGCATAATCCCGTAGCACGTTACTCTTGACTTATGGTGATGGCGGCGTTTGGCGACGAGCCAGCGATAAATTACACGACTTGAAACTTGCACTATGCCACGTGAGACGATTTAGATTAAGCCTTAATATATGGTACACTTATGCAAATATAACATTTATATTTATCTTTTTGTCTAATATTCGATATACTTTGATTGCTGAGGTACATTGTTTGACTAGAAACGATTCTATAACGGCTCGGTGGAATGAATTGTTTTTATAGTGCGGCGTTGAGTTCCGCCACTTATCCCACAATTCCTTAAGAATTTGGCGGAAAGTGGGAGGACGGAAATGATATCACGGAAAATGGAGCATCGTAATACCAGATTCACAGATTTCCTCTGCCTTTCTTTGACAGACTCCGATGTACAGGGTACAGCGAGAAATAAAAAAATAAGTTACATTCTAATATGAGTATGAGTTCCGGAATCAGCGCACCTGGTAGAATTAACTATGAAGACTACTATTCAATTTTTGCTATATTTACATAATTTTACCTAAAATAAAGTACTTTTTACCATAAATAAAGTACTATTTTTAAAATCTAAGTAAAAGTTCAAATGAATAAAGGTTTCACGATCAAGGACGGAAATTAAATGTTATTAAAAACACTTTTTGGGGTATATTTATTATTTTTTAGCTTTTGTTCGTATTATTGTTGTAACAAAAATATTCGACAACTTCTGGCTAAATGAAAGAGCAGCAGAGTGGAACGCGATGGGCGTTTGTAGCATAACTCTGGATGGATCCAATTTATTTTACCACTTTTGAACGAACTTATTTCGCACTACATAAAAATACAGGTGTATTTATTAATTACTAAATCGATGATTTTTAGACTACTAAATATCTTATAATTGTTCATCCAATAGTATATTTTTCATTTATGATAAGCAAAGCCTCGTGAGAATCTTCCTACAAATATTAGGAATCGTATAAGTAAAGCGTTAGAATTTGAATATCAAATGTTAAAATTTTAAATTTTGTATACAGAAAAACAAAAAATATCGTCTCCGTCGTGTAAGCGTACTAATTCAGTTTTTTTGTTATGTACATGTTTATTCCATACCAAAGTCTAAAAAATATTATTATTCTTCTAATTAATTAGCTCAATAGGTAGCAGAGTTACACTCTAAGCAGACAAAATGATCTTAGTTTTTATTGCATACAACTAACAAAGAAAATAAAAATTATACCCAAATATTCAACTTTATAAAAATTCTATATAGACTTTATTAAAAAGAATAATAAATTCACAAAAAGCAATATTTATAAAATAGATCAAGATGTCAGGAAACAATTTGTATTTTTTTTGGTCAAATCAGTGGGTCGTAGATAAGTTATAGAGTATTCTATTAATTACTAAACTATTTAACACATTATTATTACGTTTGTTTCATTTTACATATAATCATAAAAAATTAAAACATATATATTTTACCTGTATTTTGTCTGGCCCTTAAAGTCTATGATTAATAGAAGTTCATCCTAATTTTCGCATTATGCACTCGAAGAGCTAAACTTCTCATCCCGACCGCCCAACGACGTATAGAATTTCTTAATTATAGACAACATTTGTTAAAGTCAAGTTAAGAGCTTTGAGTAGTTTAGAATTAAATTAATTGTGTAAAAAGCTGTGTAATTATTAATTATTAAAAAAATTAAAAAAGGCTTTAAAAGTCTCCAAAACTGCACCAAGATAAGTTTTAAGACATAACTGTAGGGAATAACAAAATAATAGATATTTATAGTTTACGAGTAAGCTTATTCAATGTGATTAATTCTGAATTTGGGGTAAGTATTTTTTCGTACACCAACTCAATTATATTAATGACAATATTCAATTCACAATAGAATTCCAGGCAAATAATTATTTAGATTTCCTGGATGCTTTAGTCAAAAACAATCTTAATAGCACAATAGGCCACACAGTATATAGGCTACTTACGCACACTAATAGATACCACAGTGGTGAATCTTATTGTACATCCATACTTCATATTAATGCTTACAAGTTAGTTTCGGTTTTATTTCTACAAGTTATAAGATGAGAAAATTTTACCCTTATTTAAGTATAACAAGTCGCTAAACGTAGAGTCATATACATTTTATATGTAGATTTCCAAGCTTCAGTGTAAGGCGTATGTAGGTAAGACAGGAAAGATGAATTCACACCGACACATCAATTTCATTCAGACTTGCAAGAAGTTTGAAATTATTCCAACGTTACAAGTCAGGGAATTTAAAATTAAATAAACTTATATTTTAAAAGATAGCTGTAATACACATTACAGAAATATTTTGATTTTATGATATTATTTACAATATATGTATAAACTTGTTATCAAAGTATTTTTTTTTCGGCTTCAGACTGTATTCCACCAATGGCAGTGTAGTCAGAGTCAGCTTTGGAACCTAATGTGACGACACTCCGGTCTCAACGCCGCTCTTTGCTTTTTTGCCACAAAAAAAAAAAAAATATTTGGTTGTTTCTAGTGGGGATCGAACCCTCTCGTGAGAAAAACCCAACGACAATAGAACATTTGAAAATAAATGAATGTAATTTTTTCATAGTATTGTAAGAAAAAATGTTTCAACACATTTCCTAGAACTTTACCAATAAGTGAAGAAAAAATACCGGTAGGTAGCAACTCACTTTCTTGTTACAGCCGCTGTTACACCCTGGAACGAATGTTTTAATATTTCTGTCAGAATTGTGAAGAGGATATATATTTCTGTGAAACAGTTATGTAGTCTTAGATGGGAGCTTTACATAACTCAATGAGCTTTACATAACTCATAACTCAATGACATAACTCAATGAGTAATATAATTATAGATGAATTTGTTTTGGATTCATCTAAAATTGTATTGGAATTTAATCGATGACCCTAACAACCCATAGCAATGGATCCATAAAATCTAATATTTTTTGATTCAAATTCGTAACCCTTTTGACATTGATGCTCTACAATGAGAGGTATAAATTACGAGTACATTGTAACATACAATGTTATAGTGAAGTAGTAAACTCACAGTGATAACTGTAGAACTAACTCAATGTAGGTACACAAATAGTACTCCGGTATAGGCACAATTAATGCTTGCAAATGTAATGCGAAGTTACATTTCTGTATTCAATTAATTGTAAATATGAATCATTAAGTTAGTGGTTCAATAACATTTTTTACTGTCTAGATTTTAAAAACGTATTAAATTCCGTTAATAATTTATCTCTAGTTAAATAGTTATATGACTCAACGCGCTATGGCTGGAAAATTCGGCGGAAAGGGTGAGACGCATTGGAGTGTAGGCAGAGGTAAGGCTAATAAGTATTTACAGGTAAGAAGACTAAGTGTGGGTAGAATTACAAGACTCCGATGCGGAAGAATTAAATTTTTAATCTTTTTATTTCCTCTCTCTGGTAATTAGACTAAGTGCGTCGTCAAGCTCCGCTACTCAACATGCAATCCCGCGAATAGTGGACAAAAAATGGTACCTATGTGTCTTCAACCAGCTTACTTTTAGCTAACTTGCTATATGCGGGAAAAAATATGCCGTGGTTGTAACTATCATGAAAGCAGTAATACTTCGATTATTTATTATATATATAATAAATATCATACGTACATATAATAAATAATCGTCTCTGAGTGAAGTGCATATTGAAAATAAGCTTTCGTTTTTAGAAAACCTATAAAAATTAGAACGTAGCAGGTAGTGGTATACGTTTTTAAGAAGTATGTTTTTTCTAGGAGTGGAATATCGCTTGTTGAATATGTTAAAAAAAGTCAATTTTTTTATTTTTTAAAAACATTCCGTTTTTCGCTGCGTTTTCTCTTTTTACAAATGAAATGAAAATGTAATATTATAAGAAAGATCATTCCCCCAAGTGATAATCCAACCCACTAGTCGCTATGTTAATGCTATTTTTAATATACCATTAGTACTTTAACGCCTTCGTAAAGCATATTAACGAGAAATATACGACTCCTTAGAGATTGTAACAAGTAGTTAATTCAAAAGCAATAAGATATAACGTTGAACGTGGGGTCTTGAAGTCCACTTTCAAAGCACACTAAATTATTTTAACTTTTATGTAGCGTTATATAAACGATTCACGTATAGCCATAATTTAATTAGTAGAATTAAGTTTTGTCATAAAATAATTTGAACTGCCATAAAGATATCTTATTAAAGTCTAGTTTTAGATGTAACTTAGAAACTTTGATATATGAACCAATAAAGTTATTGAATATTCAATTTATTTCATATCTCATGCCGCGGCGCAAAAGTACTCGTTTACTCTGTCTGTAACACGACGATTGAGAATGTGAATTGAAATTGAAGAGTGAATTATTTTTATTTACTCGCTTTGGTAATAAATTAAATGACGGTGAAATCTGCCACTACGCTATATCTCGAAAATTGGACGGTGCTCGGTGTACGAAGCGTCCTAGCATTAACACCCTCTAATTAACCTAATCCATATGAGATGTTATATGAGAGGCAGAGAGATGATGCGTAAAGCTAAATAAAAGAACATTTACAAAAGTATAATTTCTTAATGAATTGTTTTAATTTCCCCGTTCAGACATCATTGACTTTCGCAACTCAAAAACTATACTTTTTGAGTCTCGAATTGTCGTTGTTGTTACAACTTGTCGTTTACAGTCACATGCCTGTGCCGCTGCCCCATAACAGGTACTAAATATTTCAGACGATCTGAAATACTTACTTCAAAAAGCAACTACATAATGTGTATACATAACATAGACTATGAGAGAATAAAATATCACAACTGTACGCCTATATTTAGAAAGAAATGTCTTACATTTAAACAAGTCTTATATTTAAATAAACTACCAATACACATTGATTATATTGTCAACGGCAATTTTTGGTTATTGTCCTATATATAATGTTGCACTTTGATAAAATCTATTTTGTATTAAAATTTAAAACAATTCTTTTATATTACTTTGACGTTAATAACTTTATTAAAGTACAATACAAAAATCTGATTTTATATACTTTTAGAATATGATTTAACTAAATACTAATATTTTAAAAAGCAGTAGTTTTTTTTTCAGCTTCACGTTATATCCCGTAATTTAGCAATCTAGTTTTAGGCATTTTGTTCCCATTAATAATTTCTGTTTCCCACTTTCCGCCCAATTTGAGACATTACCGGAGCGAAGAAATAAATATATTAAAAAATTTATTTCCTCGAGTAGTGATCGAACCCACAACCTGCCGCCCATATGCTAGTTTGTTTGTATTATTCTAAATATTAAGTAGTCTCTAAATTCGCATTTTTCAATTAAAGTGTATAAACATTTAATGCGACAGTTTGCCTTGTTCAACCATAAATTGTGGAACTCAATTGAAGAAAGGGTCAGGAAGCTGTTAACTTTGATTATTAGAACGGACACGTATATGCAATTAGGAGGTACATCATTTATTAACTTTTTGAATAGCTTTTACCGCCTTGAATAGGCTGAAACAGGTATTGCTAACTGTTCAATTATTTTAGTTGCCTTAGTTTCAGTGTAAGTGTTTAGTATGTGTGAGTGATATGTTTTAGATATGTGTATGCTTATAGGCCAAAAAAGTTGCTGTTGCTGTAAATTAAGCTAAGTAACGTTTTTAAAAATTAAGTAAATTAAATAGACTTTGCGTATAACAAGTTCGGAAGGAGGAACCTAATGTTAAGGAGTGCCTTACCATTGAACTGGGGACGGCCTCAGTTTCTAATTATCTAGACATTGGATCGATTATGGATCTCGAAGGCGCGCTTTGAGTTTACCAGAGAGGAAATGAAAACAATAATTTCCTGTAGAGAAAATCGAAACTGTAATCGTCGGGTTGACAGACAGATGCATTGCCATGGCACTACACGACAAATTGAATTTTGATAGTTTTCATAAAAATTACGACAGAACATATGTTTTAATTACTAAGTATTTTTTTTGCTCATTATAAAATGCTTGACAATAAAAATCAGCTAAGTGTGAGTGAAACTCAGAGGAAATTGAAACTGCAATCGTCGGGTTGATAGACAGTCGCATTGCCATGGCACTGCATGACAAAATATTAAAATTGTTTAAAGCTTAAGAGCGTATAAAGCATACATTTTGTATGAAATTACTAAATAAGTTCATGAATGTAATGACTTCTTCTATGAAATATTGGCTTTTTAACTTTTAAAAATTTTTCTCTTATTTTTATTGAAGGTTCTCACTTCATGCTAAATTTCATAGCTAGCTTTCAAAGACCACCGGAACTACTTTTTTGATCTTGGAAGCATGATTATTTCTGTGCTCCAAGGAAAAATAGTAAATATATATAATGCTGGAAACAATTTGATCCTGTAGAGGTTTTCCTTTTTTAGTTTTAAGGTAAACAGAAATATTAAATACTACCAAACCAGACCCAGAAAAAGGTCAGCGAGAGAATTAACATTTATATAAAACATAAAAAATAATAAAAACTTCTACTTATTCCGTTTTCCTGTACGTATATTTTTAAAATTATTAAACAAATGCAAATTTGAGTAACGATTGTTCGATGCAGAATGTAGCCGTCTATGAAATTGAAATTTACGCGGTAATTTTCATATTTTTATATAAATTCACAAACATTCGTGGAGCGGCTGATAAGTTTTGCAACAAAATTATTTATTGCATATGCATGTTTATTGCATATTTTAAATCCCACAAAGGAAAATTGTTGAAAGTTGAAAATACATATTCGATAGTATAATATATATAGGCATTGTCTCTGTCGAGTTTAATACAGTATATATTGTTATTTTTCCCAGGGTAACATTTTTATCTATACCTTGTTCTGGAAAAATAATTTATTTTTTATATCATCTTGTAATAATGTATTACGATTGATAAATAATAGCATATTTTATTAAAAATATACCTTAATAGATAAGTACTATGTGGTATTTAATAGTCTCATTAACAGCTTTTATCCTACGCATAAAACGTTTCTTATCGCCTTAATACAAAATATCGTATGTATCCCGAGAGGGTTGCGTGTTGTACGTTATAAAAAGCTTCGTATAGAAATGAAATATACCAATGGACGTGGAGAAAAATAGTTTTTAAATAACATGTATACAGTCATTTTGGGTAACTTTGAACGTATTTTACAGTTTTAATAAGATTTCAAATTAAAATGTTTAAGAATGCCTTGTACATTATTTATTGAATTGTATCATTTTATGTGTGTCTTTATCTCTAACACAGCAAAATTGCTTAATAATTTAAGTTAACTGCCCCAAAATTGAAAAAATAGTAACATTCCATGTTAGCTTGATTTTTGGGTAACTTTGAACCAGACTATTCTTACACATGAAAATCTATTATTTTGAGAGTATTTTACAACTTGGGTAAGATTAGATAAAGTTTTGTGATTCTATAAAAACGGATCTGTCTAAATATTCATGACACTAATAATAAAAAAAAAGTGTGTTGACTTTTTTTATTATTAGTGTCATGAATATTTATATTTTTTATTTAACGAATTTACATGCAAACAAAAAACTCGATAAGATATGTAATTTAAAAGTCAATAAAACATTTAATCTATTTCATTAGGTATACATGTAACTAATAACTATAAAATTAATGGATGCAATATCCATGTAGAAAACTTTTGACAAATTCCTATCAAACCGCATAATCTCGTAGCGCGTTACTCTTGACGTATGTTGATGGCGGCGGATGAAATTTGTTACAACGTATACGGTCTTATATTATTAGAAAACATCATATTAATCTGAAAATGGCTTCTGGTAGCTTATTAAAAAAAATACATTTGATTCAGATCTATGTGCCTTCCTGTCCATTAAAAAAATACACACTTAAAAATTAAAAGAACATGGCTTAGCTTAGCTATATATATTACAATGTATAAACACGATGTGAACTGCCACTTAAGGTCTATATACAGAAAAAAGGATTTTTTTTGCTATACTGGAAGATTTTTGCTATACTTACATAATTTAATTACTTGTTACCTAAAATAAGGAATCTCCTCTAAATATTATCGTTGGAATCTAAGAAAAGCTCAAGTGTATCAAGGTTTCACGATCAAGGCACTAAAGGAAAATGAAAATTTTTCCAAAACACTTTTTGGGGTATTTTTTAATATTTTTAGCTTATGTTCGTATTGTTGTAGCAAAAATATTCGACAACTTCTGGCTAAATGAAAGAGGTGAGAGAGACCGGAACGCGGTGGGCGTTTATAGCGTGTCTCTGGATGGATCCAATTTATTTTGTTTTATAATAGCAAAATGTCGACCTAAATTTGTTACTAAATTTGTGATTTTTGAATTACAAAATATCTGCAAATTATTCGTCAAATAGCATGTTTTTACTTTATGTCATTATATAAAACAAAGCCTTAGTAATCGAGTTGTGTGATTCATTGCATTTGAATTTGAAAACCGACATGTTATAATTCTAAATTTTTTGTACAGAAATACAATACGTTGGCTTAGAGTGTAAGCCTGCTAAATCCGTTTTTCCCTTTCTTGTTATGTACATTTTTTATACCATTCGAAAATGTAAAAAACAACAAAAAATATTTCTTATTTCATTTCATAAAGCAGATAATAGATTTTCGAAATTGTAAAAACTATGTGATAATACTTGTTAACTCATCGTTTGTTTTGCTTTGTGGGGAAAAGGGAATAAATGAAAAAACATTAATAGTTACAGAAGCAATTATATATATATATATATATATATATATATATATATATATATATATATATATATATATATATATATATATATGTATTGTATACAAAATATTTAACCCACTAGAGTTAATGGATTTTTCATTTAACATGTGAAAATGTGACCAATTTTAAAGAGCTTTCGATACGCTTCCTCATACAATATTATTAATTTAGTTTCACGTTATATTCCTAGCGGGGTAGGCAGAGAGAAAGGAGCGCCAAACGCTACGGTCTCGGCATACTTCTTTCGCCTCGTCCACTGTCATTAACCTCTTCATACATGCTTTTTACGTGACCCTTCTCCAGTATCGTAGATACTGTGTTTTCGAAGGTCAACTGAAGTCTCTCCCTCCCTCTCTTACCACTCACTTTTCCTTCATAGATCTTTTTAGCCATTCTCTCTTCACTCATTCGCTCGACGTGCCTGAACCACCTAAGCACGTTCCTCTTCATTCTCACTGTGACATCCACGCTAGTACCTACCATTATGTGTATTTCTTCATTCGGTATGCGATCAGCTAAACTGACTCCGTATATCCTACAAAGAAATCGCATCTCTACAGTATTCATCCTTCTTACATACTTCTTCTGTAACACCCACGTTTCACTGCCGTATAACAGCGTCGGTACCAGTACTGCATTGTGTACAGCCAAACGCGCAGCTATGCTGATGTTTCGCCGTCTCAACAATGCAGCTAAGGCACCGTTGACTCCGTTATCGTTATATCGTTCATATCGTTACCGGCAGCAATGCGCCTTTCCACATTCATTTCGTACCTTCTGTCTCTGCTAAACATACTCCCCAGATATATCTCATATCTCTCTTGTTCTAATATCTTATCATTTACACTGATCTGGCATTCTGTTCTTTCTTAATTTCTTTCAAATATCAGAACCTTCGCCTTGTTCGCATTCAGGCAATATTATTGTTGTATAGAATAAAAAATAACAATTCTTTTGCATATTAGTTAAATATAATAATGTTCTAGGCTACGGTGCAACAATAATAAAGTTGTGAAACATTAAAATAATAAAAACCATAAAGAGTATTTGTGTGCTTGTGTTACATGTGCATGACTGAACTTTCGTAGAGATATAATGACAGCATCATGCGTACGAACTTATAATATTACAATATTTTCAAATTCAAAATATTATGTACCGAAATAGCTCATATTAGACCAGTCGTAGCGCAGAGGCTTAAATGTGTGACTGTAAACGCGACAGTTTGTGTGTTAAAAAGGCAAAGCGAGGCGTTGAATTCCGCATCTTAACAAGTAATGCCTCAACGGGGAACTCGAGGGAAACAGAACAGAATGTTTTAACACTAGGTTCCCAAGGTTCTTCTGCTTGCCCTGTCATGTGCAGGATACATTATGATGATGAAGAGAGTATTAAATATAATTTAGCAATTTGCCAAAAGGATAGCTTGCACTGTCATAAAATCAGATCTCATTTAGAGCAAAGTTTGTTATTGTACACGTCCTAACTTTAAGCCAAGCCCTTATTTCACATGCTCTACACCTTAGTCAAAGTTTGTAAGTTCAGACTTAACCAAATTTCAGCTTGCTAGGACTGTAGCGGGTACTTTACGTAGTTTGATGCTCATAAGTCGGTCAGTCAGTAAGTAATAAAACAGGAGATTTTTAAATATAAATAGAACCTCAGGATACACAATTTTGTTTCTAATATTATTTATTAGTGTACATATGCAAATCCTCCTGTTTGTGGCCCTGAAAGTGCCCATACGTTTGTGGCACTTTCAGCGCCACAAACATATGAGCCCTGAAAGTGTAAAATCATACAAAACCATAATTTGACGGAAAATTAACACATTGCTAAAATTATAATACGCCTTATTTGCCAATATCAAAGAGTTGCTCAATTTGATAAATGCCATTTTACTTTTCAATTGAGAATATATTTTATTATAAAGTAATATTGAGGTCGTGGTGGCGCGGTGGAAGAACACCTGAATGTAAACGCGACGGTTATTGTTTCGATTTCTACTCTTCTCACTCGCAACAAGACAAAGCGCGCAGGTAAGCTTTACCACACATGGAACCGTTCCCCACTTCTTTCTGAACACTGGGTTCCCTGGGTCCTCTACTCCGTTGCCGTGCTCCTTAAAGCTACAATAATAAAATACAAAGAACTACAGTATATAACTATAATTTTATTTTACTAAATGCTATCTTCTTTATATAAAGTAACAACAATACTAGTTATTTGAGAAGAAACTACTGTAATTGTCTCACAAGATAATTTTCACTATGAAATATGTAGAGATATGGGTATGATAATAACTTCGTATATCAGATACATATCTATTTCGGTGATTATCTATGTTATAGTAAAGTAATAAAAAAGTCGTGTCTGTACATTGAATCTATTTACGAAGATCTGGAACATCCCATGAAAATCATAACGGCCTAGCTAAATTAAATTGCTATATTAAAATAATAGAAAAAGAGTATTTGCACACTAAATATTTTTACGAAAAAGCATGCAAGGTAATTAAAAGTAATAATAGAATATATGTTCGATGCATGTCGTGGCGCAGCGGCACAAGAGTGTGACTGTAATTGACAGGTTGTGGGTTCGCTACCCATTGGAGGAAATGAAATATTTAATATTTTCAATTTAAATATTTAATGTGTTCATTTCTTCGCTCTGGTAGCAAAGTAAAACAAAGGTCTTCACACTAAGTTCCCAAGTTCCTAGGAGGTTTTCCTGGAGATAAAGTGATATAATGAAGTGTTAGTGGTGATAGGAAGTATACTTTCTTTGATAAGGTAGAGGAAGGAAATACCACGAAAGACCCAGTTGAGTTTTTCAATTGAATAACAGCTAGCAGTCTCCCTGTTCACAAATTATTTCTTAAGGTTGGTGTTCTGGTAATACTGATTAGAAATTGATTCCACCGTAATAATGCAATGGAACCCCAATTTAAAATCAAAGTATTGCATTATTTTCACTGGGCGTTGTGGTGGTGAAATAATGTTCTTACCACAACAATTTTCCGTTCCAAAGCGCACTCAATTCCTTGTGAGAATTTACTTTGCGATGACAATCAATAAGTCACAGGGATAAATCCTTAAAAACGCTGGTATCGACTTAAGCACGGGTTGTTTTACCCATAGTCTTTTCGCGAGTCAGTAATAATTCAGATCAGGACAAAAACTGTCAACATAGTGTATAAAGAAATATTCTAATTTGTACAAAATTTTTAACCAATGTCTAAAATTGAATAAACTGGTAAATATTCGTGGCTCATTAGAAAATATTTACTAAAGTAAGTCTAGAACCTAATGATTACTATCCAAAAATGATTTTAATGCTCACGTTAACATAATTGCAACTTAATCTTTAAATAATGTCACTTATAAACTAAGACTATTTAACAAAATCTAAGCTTTTTCAAACCTTTACAGACTAATAAAGACATACGAGTATTTCATCTATACATATATACGTCTTTATATTTTATATAAATCCATTCTATAAGTAAACGGGCATTAAAGGAATGGACATATTAGAAAAACTCTAGTACAAAAACTACGATAATTACAGTAATAAATAACATACCAGTAATTTATAATATATTTATTATCAAGTACAAAAAAATCATTATCTTCATCATTATGCGAAGGAGAATTAACGTGGTAAAAGTAGTTAATAGGCAGGTAGTTTTCATCGAATTAATCAAGCAGCTAGTTTATGAATAAGAAATAATTGTGTTAAATATTATTACCGCGTGTTAGTTAGTATTTTGTAAAAGTCCTTTTTATTTAAAAACATGAGTAAAATTTATTATACAATTCAAATGAAGGTTACGCTAATATAAAACATTTGAACTAGAACATTTACAAATTTCATTACTTTTATGAATAAAAAGTAGAACTAATTTCATTTAATGCTCACAAAAGAACTTAGAACATTAAATTTATTCCTAATAGAAATATACTTTTCAAACCATTTCAATAAGGTTTACTTAAGGAAACTTTGTAGAGATTGTGGAACTAATGCAAGGTCTTTTCTGTTTTAATAATTGTTTTAATGTCACATAATTTATTATTAATTGGGGCTGTCGTACCACATCGGGATTGCATCAGATTAACACAGAGGTTGTCTAGAGGGAATGAACAATTTGATTTTTTTCATTCTGATAAATCGAAGCGCAGCGCTATCTTAAATTCAGGTGAAAGATAGAGAACGAGTTTTGACACTGCCTGCTCAGTCATGCGGACTAAAGTAGATAATTGAATAATAATTATAATTGATAATTATTACATCTCTACAATCTTTCGTAGAGCAGGGGCACATTTATGGGACTGTAAAGACTAAAGATTGTGGAATCGATTCCCATTCGGGGAAATTTAAATTTCCATTTCCTTACTCTAGCAACGAGATAAAGCGCATCGTTGAGTTACGCTGCTCAAATAGCCTATATAAGACTCGCAATGTCGCAAGAATTCGATGGAAAGTGAGGGTTAGTAGTATCTTATTGGGAACGGAGTGTTTCAGCTCTAAGTTGCCAGGTTAGTAAAATATTATTACTAACCATAAAAAATATTGTTATTCAACATTATCGTTGTTACGCAGTTGCGCTATGTCCGTAGATAGCAATTTTATGATATGATGATAATGCAGGTAGCAATATTAGCAAACTGGAACTAGCGAAGGGTAAAATGTTTTTTAATTTGTTGTCTAAAGACTAAAGCATAAAACGCGAGATCATAGATAGCTACGTATGTTTAGATAACTATTGTAAAAAGTATATAATATAAAAATGTCTCAATGAAGGCCTAATAATTATTATTCTAATAATATGCACCGAATGAACCTATCGAATCTGTTCTAAAAATCAAATATGCTTAGCTAATTAAACATATCTATATTAAAAATAGTAAAATAAATCAGTGTTTAAAATTACAGAGTATTAATAAAGACTTAAAATATCAGATATAGGTAATCGGATGCGACGTTCAACTTGTTGACAACAACTTTGTTGGAGTAACTTCCGTTTGCTGGTATAAAGTTTGCATTCATTCCACTCTTAGTTCACCGTAACGGAAATTGACAAGATAATCGTTAAAGCTTTTAAATGCCTAGTTAACGTTGTTTACATACATATTGTATACAAGTGTTAACTTACCATACATACCGATAATAAAATGCTGTGTCTTACTTATCTGTAGTATGCCGTAGCATGAATGCTACAGTTTATTACCGATATTAACAGGCAGCCATGTTTGAACCTGCATGCTGA
>DWMZ01000297.1:0-26155 GCA_018249855.1 Eueides tales michaeli | reverse complement strand
ATATATATATATATATATATATATATATATATATATATATATATATATATATATATATATATATATATATATATATATATATATATATATATATATATATATATATATATATATATATAATAAAACCGTCTCAACATAATTTATCATAATTGTTAATTTTTTTTACGTATTACTTTTTTACTAAACGTTCTCTTGTTCTATTGATATTTTTGGATTAATAGCTACGTTGTATTTATTTCTCAATTATTTCCAAATAAAGTAGTATAATAGTATAAATGGTTTTGTTTATTTTAAAACAAATTTTGTCCACTTATTTTTACAAACACACAAATAATTATATATCAATATTTTTAAAATATCACAAAAACATATTTTTTTTTTGTACATAACAAAATGTTATGACAAATCACTTTTGCCAAAACAAATCACAGATTTGTACTAACAATAAAACCTAAAATAATAATCGAGATTTCACTCCGCAAAAATTAAATATAAATAATGAATCTAAATAATTAATATAATATCACTTCGTATTCTTATCACATCACATCACATTTTTTTTAACACCCACCGTTATCGCTAGCGTCCTCATTTTGAGATGGAGGTGTACGCTGCTGCGACTGTCTGGTCTGCGCCCGCGCATGTCTATTTATTAAGAAGCCCCTCTCTTGTAAATTACACATCCTACGCTCAGGATTATTCGTGTCGCTTTTCTTAATCGTGACCAGAGATGAGACCCCTGGTTCAAAAGTCATTTTAGTTTCATGCTTCGATAGAGGTATATCAGTTTAGACTTGCCATGCATCAACGGTTACGTATGCGAAATGTGCAGTTTGCATGTAAAATGTAGATATCTCGATGTTACCTAAGAATGGTTTTCATTGAGTGTTTTGTTTACTATAATACTATAAAACGTTAACGGAAGTCGCAGAAGCTTTTAACATTGAGTTACTTATGACTTTTATTATTTATAAATTTAATATTAATAACTGATTTAATTCAATATTTTATATTTTCCATTCAACATTTGCATTTTTTAAATTAATAGTAATGAGTTAATATATAGCATTATTTAATTTTAAGTAAAAAAAAAATAATGACTTGGATAGGTAATAAAATGTAACTATCAAAACTCGGCATTGTGAAACTTGTTAGTTTATCCTATTGCTTCATACGATAAAAAACATCTAAATATAATTTCATATAAAAGTTAATCTAAATTTCTAATAACTATTTTTGTGTATTAACAGAGAACTTAATGCTCATTAAGCTTAAAAGTGGAAAATTCATAAGAAATATAATAATATTTTAAACTTTATATTTCATTAACATATCCATAAAGAAATATATACTCAGGTTTTTATTTCACTGGTTAAATACAGGAGTCTGTTTTTCTCTTTCCAGCCACTTTTATGCACGTTCAGCGGCGGAATTCAACGCCGTGGTACTTACTTCCAGAACGAAATATTTAAATAATTCATTACCACAAGCTTGAGATGAATCCATAATCACTACGTTTCATAATAAATCTGATATTACAAAAGTCCCAAAAATTTACTATAGATTACGTACCATACAATTGTAGTATAGAAATATGAAATATAGTAGTTTATAAGTATAATAGAAAAATATAAATCGCGATTTATAATAAAGGAAAGTATATCATTTATACACAATTACACAATGTGTCTCATGCTAGCGTCGTTCACATTTGCAATTGGGGTTAAAATATTATCTAATGTAACCGATTCGCTAATTAATATTCAATTAATTGTGTACCGGCAACGAATACCAATAACTATATCGCCTCGACCTCCATTTTTACGAACATTACTTCGTCCTTTGACAATTTTGTGTTAGAATTTTTTGTTTTATAAATTGTGTGACAAGTATTGTAAAGAATATTAATTTCCGATTCCATTACATATGCTTTATCAAAAAATCTAATATAAAATATTAAGTTTTCCTACAGCTAAAAAAAATTGATAATTACTTTTACATAGGTGCGTTATAATTAATCAGTTTTATTTTCAGAAATGTACTCTTATAGATGGAAAGATAAAAGGATTCTTTTTCATGTTTTAATAGAATTTTAATATAAATGAACGTCAATAGTAGTACTACTAAGATGCCATGTTTTTTAAAAATATGTTATTTTAATATTTAATAATATATACAAAACCAGAGGCATTCATACATCACTACCACACAGTACATATGCACAATTAAGAAATATATCTCTCTATTTTATAAAATACTTTTTTGTTCTGTACGATTTTTTTGTATAACAGTTGTTGACGTAGAAAATTTATATTGATTGATCGAGTGAAAGCTGGAAGAAAAGGTGATCGAGAATATCGTGTATTGTGGGGCATTCGCGTAAGTGCCTATAATATGAAAGAAAATTATGAAAAAAGAAATGTTGTGATTCTTTATGAATTTGGATCAATATGTAAATTGATTTTTTTTTGCTTTTGACAAAAGGTGTAGAATTAAGAAGCTGATCGTTATATTTTATTTTTATTGATGTTTTCATTGATTGATACATGTTTTTTCGTTTAATTTTCGTTTGCGTGGGAGAGGGGTTGGCGAGCGAAGCGAGTAGGGGCTGGAGCCCCTGCTCGCTTCGCTCGCGCATGTTATTATTATTAAGAATATTTAAAACAAAATTTTAATTTCGAAATCGATATTATGAGTCTATTAAGCCTAACTATCAACGTGTTATACATAAAAATAATACCTTTAACGATACCAACCCGCCCTAGTTGAATACAAAATGTAAATAGCTTAACGTAAAGAGGTCAAGTTCAGATGTTCACATAGTGCCGCCTTGAGTACTCCGCTATGTCTACTTTTAAATTCATAGTGTAAAGGATTTCGCAAACACCCTTCTGGTTGGACTTTACAGAAGCAAATTGAACTGGTATAGAATGCCAATAGTCATCGTAACCCACAAAGGCGGAAAAAGATACGTCT
This sequence comes from Eueides tales michaeli, assembly GCA_018249855.1. Lineage (NCBI taxonomy): Eukaryota > Metazoa > Arthropoda > Insecta > Lepidoptera > Nymphalidae > Eueides > Eueides tales. The sequence continues at coordinate 23,179 of DWMZ01000297.1, read as the reverse complement.
TTTTACGCTAGCAATAAAATGGTGGAGTTGTACATAAACAAGTTTATGGAGGCTGCCGTGGTGTAGCGTCTGATTATTGAAGCGATGGGTTTAAGTTCAATATCTACGAATATTTAAATTTCTCTGTTCTGGTAATAGAACACAGCGCGGCGTTGAGTTCCGACACGTAACCTGCAAGTCTCTAACAAAACGAATTACAACGTAAAGTTAAATAAAATATTCTTGCTCGGCTACGATCATAAGTGAAATGTCGAAAACTACTTTTTTGTGATTATCTCATCCGACATAGAATGGTAAATTAAACATTTTTAAACTACGATTTCTCTTTAAAAAATGTTATGTAAGGTTTGTTAGTAAACGTAATTAGAGTCGGGATGCATGAAAAAAAAACTTAAGCAATTTAATTAAAACATAAAAGTTGAGATATTAGTTTATGATATTTCTCATATAATTCCTTAGATCTTATAAACAAGTACGGTGTTAAGAGTACACAATTTTTATTTATAACAAAAATTTCGGAAGAAAATACATAAATAACATAAAAAAGTTATACATACACATAAAGGAAAGATGCCTGTCATGGCACAGGGGCCAAGAGTGCGACTGATGGTGCTACGGACAAGTAGTGGATTCGAACCCTACTCGAAGAAATGAAATATTCGTTTCTCTCTTTGATAACAGGGTGAAGCGCGACATTCAGTATTGCAACTCGACACGCAATGCCTCAAATTCAGCAGAAAGTGGAGAATTAAACGGAACGGAGTGTCTTAACACTAGGTTCTCATGTTTCCTCACCCTACCCTCCATGTGAGGAATACAGCGTGAATATAATAAAAAAAACATGGGAAAAAAATAAAACAAAATTTAGCGTAAACTCTTAAATCGTATAAAGTTCCAATCAATGCCACAGCCATTAATAATTGCATCAACATTTTGCAAAATTAGTAAGATATGAAAGATTGCAAATTTATATAAAACGTTTTATGTTAATTTGTCAATCAGTTTGAATCGTCTAGACCGAAAAATTGTTATTTGTAAGAAATGTTAATTTGCTACGAATAACACGTGTTATTCAATCCAATAAGCGAACACAGAATAATTAATCTTCCAGTTTAATTATAGCGATAGTAATTAATATAATGGCATCTATGTTATAAATTAAAAAAATTGTAATTTTAAATATTTTTATTGTTTATGTTGTAAGTTGGTATGATTTATATACAGAAAAATTGTTTTTTTTTAAGATTATTTTTGTTTGAAAACACTAGGGGAATGAAATAGAGAGTCTTAACAATAGGTTTCCAAGTGCCCTCTGCCTACCATGCGACGTGCAAGATACAATATTAAGCTGAAATTTCCGAAGCAAAATGAAGCCATTAGTTTCTAAAATGGGATTCAATGTTTCGCATTTGGTTGGAAAGCGGAGAACAGTGTCTTAGGTCTACATTATCTTAACATGCGTTAAGTCATAAGAAAAGATTATACTTTTAAAAAGTTACAAAGCTTGTCTGCTGTAAAATTTTGCTTGTATTTATGACAATTAATCATACCACTATTACACTAGTATACAACATTTTTAAAAGCAGATCTCTATTATAAAATGTATGAATATTTCACCTACTCTATTATGTATTTATTTAAATATATGCTTAGTAATATTTACTATGATAAAAATGCTTACCATATATTTATGTAGTAAAAGTAGTTGTTTTGATTATTGTATATTTTATGAGAATTACATTTGTTATCAGATGTATAGATTAGATAAATTGTATTATAATTTATATAATACAATATATATAATTCCGTTTTATACCTTTCCCGTTAGAATTTCAGGTAATCTTTTCTTACTCTACATTACCCAAGATACAACGCTGCGCAATTGCAATTGCACTTTGTCTGTCAGCCACTCAGTAACTAAAGAATTCTACGTGACACATCGATACGTACATGAAATTGCAATTTAAATATTAATTTAGCAGTTTATGGACGTCATTGTGTCAATAATTTGAATTATCATGCTGACTCGTATGAATAAAAAGCTTACCAAATCTGTAGCATTCATTAATTGAATCTAGTTAAAAAATATTTGATGTCTAAGAAATTAAGTAACTAACTTCATATTTCAATAAAAATTCTTTATATTTCCTGGCATTAATGCTAGCGTGACATGCCAGGGTCGGCTTCCTTACTTATTCTACTGCACTTTGCACGATCTTTGAGTCCCTTGGCACTTAGACCATTGGCTCTCACATCCTGCGTCACAACATCTAACCAGCGCTTCCTTAAGATCCGGGAAGAGTTAAGCAATAAGTAAAAATTATTATTTAACACTTTATTTTATGTTAGAAAATACGTCATTTTACTCATGTCATATACCAATAATTTTAATTTTACCTATAATGGCGCAGTAAGACTACTTTGAACTTAACGCTATGATTGCGGGTACAATTCCTACATAGCGATTTGATATATTTTTTTATTTGTACTAATTGGACGGATTCCAAGAGGCGCGGGTTCAAATTCTGCTTCGTTAAAATTTTTATACATTTTTAAATTTAGTATATATTTTATGTTGCCGTTGGCAAGACAAAATGCGGCATCAAGCAAAGTGACCTTGGGTAGATAACGATTTTACACTAAGTTTTCTCTAGCTACCCCGCTATTTTGAAATTACACATTCAGTGTTCATTCTAAAAATATAAAAGACAATAAACATGGTTTATAAAAAAGGAATATTATATTAAAGACTGTAAGTACGACAGGTTGCGGGTTCGATACCCACACGAAGGAATGAAATATTTAGTATATTCAAATTAATCATTTGTTTTTATTTCTTAGCGCTTAGTGCGTTTTAAATGGGGAACTGAACGGAGTGTCTTAACACTAGGTTCCCGAGTTCCCTCTGCCTCCTTTCGGGGATACAAGTATATGAAAGAAGAAATTGCGTTACAATCAATCAATTTCTCAGATAGTACTCATTAATAAGCGATTAATAAATTCCACTCTCAATTTCGTTAGACTTAACTATATATACCAGTAACAAGACGATTTCTTCCACGTTTTTGTTTACAAGATGCTGATGCAGCTAAAAAAACGTTAAAGCTTACAATTAAGTAACAAGCATTTCCTTTGCAGTCACGACAATTAACGACACCATGCGAATGACTTTAACCTGGAAGTGACTGATATTTATATGAAAATATATATAAAAATAGACCTTAAAATTTCAATCTAGGCTTTTTATTGTGTAAATAATTATTAGGATATTTGTATTACATTGGTTGTAACGTAGTTTTCAGTAATTAGTATCTTAATAATATATTTCTGTTAAAGCAATAGTCAAATAAATGAAAAACTAAATATTATTTACCTCGTATGCTTTGTACGTTATACACACATTTTACTTATTAGTCTGCTATATACGAAAGATGTCCAATGCTAAAAATTGGTGAACATTTTGTCAATATTTTGGCCTGTCGTGGCGCAGGGGTACAAGCATGTGACTGTACATGCGATAGATTGCGGGTTCGATCACTATACGAGGAAATTAAATATTTGATTTTTCAGTTTTAATATTTCATGTTTCCATTTCTTCCTCTGATAACAGGACAAAGCGCTGCGTTGAGTACCGACAGCCACTCAACTCACTCCAATCCGGCGCAAAGTGGAGAACGGTACGGGCTCTCCGTAACTGTGACCTCCTCGTGATGAACTGTGACTGCAGCTATATTGGATACATCAAAAACTATAAAATATAGCCTATATGTAGATTAACTCGATAAATAAACTAAAAAAGCCAAAAAGCTCTTTTCTATTCGTATTTGTAGTTTAAGAGGTTAACGCACTCACTCGCCATAGCAGAGTAGGCAGACGGAATTTGAGAACCAAGTGACAAGACACTCCGTTCCCATTAAACCACTTCCGTTCCTCAGTTTCCGCTGAATTGGAGGCATTGCGAATTGGGTGGCGATACTTAACATCACACATTGCCCTGGTACCAGAACAAACAAAGAAATAGAAATATTATATTGATTCGTTTCATCGAGTGGGGATCGAATCTACAAGCTAATGTGTTTATAGTCGCACTTATTAATATAAGATACACACACCGTAGAAGTCCAATAAATCCCCCAAGCGAGAATCGACCCCACACCTGTTGGGTCAGGTCACAATAAGTACAACCATGCCACGCGGCCACGACACATCTCACGGCTTATAAAAATTAAAATAATTATTTGGTTAATTTATGTGTTAGTTACATAACACATATTTTTAGTTATCCATATATGATTATCATCTTATTTGATTACTGATATTATTACAAGAAATACATATTAACATTTTATTTATAAGGTAATATAGACAAATGGTAAACCTATACGATTTTGTATATAGGTATTCTTAGCATATGTGGCTGTAAAGTATGATCTGACCACAAAGCGAATGTGATCCTACTAGTGTAATCGTGACAGTTTATTTACGTTTATTATTTAATTTAGCAAATTGATTATAAAGCGTACTGGTATATATAAATTAAATTATGATTTAGTTCTTTTGCTGAAAAAAAAAGACACATAATATAATAGCGTTTTATTTTATTAGTAAAAGAATAAAATTATATAATTATATTATAAATCAATGAATATTGATGCCTGTCGTTGTGCAGACGCACAAGCGTATGACTTTAAATGTGACAGGTAGTGGATTCGATTCCCACTTGAGGAAATGGAATATTTAATATTTTCAAATTAAATATTTATTGTTTTCATTTCTTCGCTCTGGTAACAAGGCGTAGTACGACGTTGGGTCCCACCAGTCAACACGCAATTCCTCAAATTCGGTAGACAGTGGGGTACGGAACGGGGAGTCTCACTATGTTCCCATGTTCCTCCTGCCTTCCTTGTCACGTATACTGCCATGGATACAGCGTGAAGCTGAAAAATAAATTTATAATTAAAATGATTTTTGTTCATATTCCAAAAAAATTATCTCCAGTTTATAGACAGGCGAAGTAACGAGACACGGCTAGTATTTATAACATATATAAAAGTCACCGATACTCAGATACACAATACAGCGCGGTGTGAACGTCAATGCAAGTTATATAACAGTGCCATTATCTTTGTTAGATTTCCATTATGCAGGGGTCGTTCATGCCGGAACGAAATTTATAATTCACACGACTTTAAATTTGCGAACACGCATTCACGTACTTTATAATATACTTGTATATGTTGATAAAAGCTCCCGGCGTTGCCCGCTTGAACTTTCACGGTCTATCCCGCTCATAGCAAGGTAGTCAGAGAGAACTTTGAAACCTAGTGTGAAGACACCATTCTATTAAAATACTTTATCGCTGAATACATTTTGTAGTATTTTGTGTTGAGTAGCAGTATTCAATACTGCGCTTTGCCTAGTTACCAGGGCGAGGAAATGTGTGTGTGTGTGTGTATGTGAGAAATGGTTCGAACCCACAACCTGTCGCATTCACAAAAACACACATACACACTTATGCCTCTGCTCCACTATAGATCTAGCTTTCCTATGTAAGATCAGATCGTTACGTTTTGCGCTGTATATCATTATTTAGATTTAGATAAATAAAGTTATTTACAGAATAAATAAATAAATAATTTAAAAAATAATCTTTAGAAAGCACGTTTTTCTTATATAAGCATATTTTATGTACAGAATATTTATAAACACTCTTTTCTACCCTAACTCCGTTTTTTCTTTGTCTGTTATATTTAGATTATTAGTGATTATGTAAAACTGCAAAATACTTGCAAAAATACCCCCCAAAATTTACATACTTAGCCAACAATAGTAATAAAAAATATTGGTCAATTTCTCCATGATTAAGCATAATAGCAACATTTGTGTGCTATCCGTACTGCACTGTTAGGTACTACACGGAAAACCAATAAACATTGAAATGCCTATACCTTGCAATAATTTGCAATACGTATGCTCATTTGTTCTCTGTACCCTGTATTGAAAATGTATATACTTTTATTTAAAACAGTGTTACAGACTAGTTACTCTACATATATTGTAACGCATTGTAAGGCGATGGATGCGATAACATCAAAAAAAAAAGTAAATATATACATATCATTACTTATTGATGTCGTAGTATATTAGTTAGCTAATGAATTTTATTTCCAGATTGGTCTCAGTAGTACTGAAGTGTACCAACTTCACACTATTCAATCAAAAGCTATTTAATTGGTACATAAGTGCCCTTAAATTTACATAAAAATAAAAAATATTTCAATCATAAATAAATAAATTTAACTTAGCAAAACAAGAAATAGTCAATAAGTATTACATACAGAACCATCCATCAACCATGACATTGTTTTATTTGTTTTGTTTTGTTACTAACAAAATGAATGCTAGTAATAGAACACTTTATAGCATAAACAATTAATCAATGCCATCGTAGCACAGTGGTGTAAAGTCTGGCTGTATATAATCAATTCAATTCCCATTCAGAAGAATTAATTATATTTTTAAATTTTAAAAAAGAATACTAGATTTAAAAAAGGAAAAAAAAATGGACGAAGCACGTTTTAAACCTGCGCCTCTTGAAAACCGTTCAAGCGCTCTGACCACTAAGCCATCCGTCCTCACCAAAATCTTGCCAAATGATAATTCTAATTATCTTTGGGTAGCGGAAATTTGTAAAAATCTCCCTACAGAGATGCTAACAACGTAAATAATTTGTAACAAGCGTATAAAAATGTCGACGGAGCTTGGTGAGGATGGATGGCTTAGTGGTCAGAGCGCTTGAACGGTTTTCAAGAGGCGCAGGTTCAAATCCTGCTTCGTCCAAATTTTTATACGTTTTTAAATTTAGTATTTTTCTTTTCTAAGTGTGGAATAACACTTTAAAAATAGTAAAAATATTTAAAAAGGAAATTAGGGTTAAAGCCTTCGCCTTTAACCCCTATTAAGAGAGTGTCAAATCGTCCCAAATTTGCAATACTGTTTTGCAAATCGTCCCACACACTGTCCCTCCCTGAACAAAGATGAGCTTTCAACTACATGAAATGGCGACGTTTATAATCCTATGCAAGCTCTGAGTCTACTTAAGTGCATGCAAAGTAAAGTTCATAGGAATGTATCGGTATTATAAATTAACGTATAAAATTTTATTAATTAATTTTACGCGTTTACTTGTATTAATTTATCATTATATGTGATTTATCGCTCGCTCTGGTAGACAAGATGCGGCGTTGAGTTATACCAGTTTCATTGTATATCTTAAATTCGGGGTGAAAGCGAAAAAAGAACTATACACAAAAATTCTCTCTGATAAAATATGATTCCGGCAATAATATATATTGCATTTCTAAAAGAAAATGATACACCACAACTAGTGTACGTGAATATCACACAATATCGAGGCGTTTATAATTATATATAGCTCATAAAGCTATGTATATATAATTATCCACATACAGTAAGGAAGACTCTCTGTTCCCATTAAAACCCTTCCTTTCCCTGAATTTTGAGGAATTGCGTATTAAGTGGCAGAACTTAGCCTTCCGCCTTGTTACCAGTGCTAAGAAATGAAAATATGAAATATTTCAATTACTCGGGCTGAGATCGAACCCAAAACCTGTCGCGTATCTTCATACGTCGCTACAGGCCTCTATAATTATACATGCATAAAATAATATTATTATATATGCATAAAAATATATAAATAACTATTGCGTTGAATTTAACGGTTTGTAAACAAATGCCTTGCAAAAACAGAAAGCGTACTTTGTCTATTACCGTACATCTTAAGCACAAGTAAGTAATGCGAAATTCCTTATACAGAGTGCTAATCAAATAACAACATAATTCTAGGAAGTTAAGCTTTCGCGAAGCTATTTATAATAGAGGAAAACATCTATTGATTCTATTAATACCTACTAATATGTCCAGAAATCAATGAATTTAATTTTACAAAAATGTAAAATTAAATTCATTGATTTTTCGCCTGTCGTGGCGCAGCGGATCAAACGTTGCCTGTATCCGACAGGTTCTGGGCTCGATCCCCAGTCGAGGAAATGAAATATTTAGTATTTTAATATTTAAATATTTAATGTTTTCATTTTTTCGCTCTGGTAATAAGGCAAAGAGTTCCGCCACTCAACACACAATGCCTCAAATCCGGCGGAAAGTGGGGAACGAAAGTGGAACGGAGTGTCTTGACAGTAGATTCCCGGGTTCCCTGCCTACCCTGCCTTGTGCGGGATACAGCGTGAAGCTAAAAAAAAAATATAATGTGTTCTTTGTATGGATTGAGAAAGATTTTGACGGCTACTAATATGTCATTTTAATACAATATACTTACTGGACAAATAAAAAAGTGGAGATCTAATTTAATCACCATCAGGCTCAAACTACTTACGTATGTCAATTTTAACCATCGCGTTACAAAATTGTAATTTAGATGAAATTTTATTTTTCTATGTATAGATATCGTCTTTAAAGTGATATTGTATTTAGAATAAGAAATATAATTGAGATTAGTAAAAATAGTGGTAATTCAAGCGGGCGAAGCCGCGGGTACCAAATAACAATGTGGGGTTAGTTAATAATATTAATAAATACTCAAGAAAATATAAAAAAGTTAATATAGACTCCATCAATAGTTGAAGACAGCTATACGCTCTTATCAATCTACATTAAGATTACCATTGTTTCAATGAATTTCTTTCAATATTAAATAAATTTATTTAAAATAAGATACATCTTAATATTTAGTATTTAGCACGTCAAATAATTTACCACAGGTTCACTAAGATTATTGCAAACGCAAGACGCAAACAGTTCAAGCGGGACTTTTTCCTTAGTACTAGCTCTTGGAGGTTTTCAAAAATAATTGTTTATTATTATTGTGAAATAACACTTTAAAAAAAGATAAAACTATTTCTCATATATTTAAAACACACATTAGCGATCAGATCGTTCGTTTACGACGGTTTCCAAGAAACACAGCTTCGAATTTCGTTACTTTTAATTTATTATATGTTTTCTAAATTATTTTTTTCCCTAAATAAAAACTTTTTACATAGATTCATTTTCAACGATATAATAAGTCGTTGCTCAAATTGGGAGAAAACTTCTTAATACTTGCGAGTCATGTTAATGCGTAAGCTGACCGTTGAACTGGGTCAAATGATACAAAAAATAATAGTGTAGTAACTACAAATGTTTTGTTATGTAACTATAGGCATAAGCTCATAACGATCTCGAACATACACTTTAATTTATGGGTCGAGATTTTCAAGTACCTTCCTATATGTAGGAATGTATGTAAAATAAGTCTTACAGAATTGTAAAATTTTATATTAACATATACGTTTACAAGTGGTTTGCCATACAACATTTATTTTGAACTAATGGCACCTGCGTGACTTCGCTCGCTTCAACTATAGTAATATTATCCAAGCATGTTTGAGAAAAAATATTGATTATTTTAGTGTTGTTATCTATTCTGCCAAGTCTTGACATAATCTTTTGGCATTTTATTGGATTTTACTTTCTGCTTAGTTATAAGTAGGCATACATCCCGAACCATTTCTATCTATCAGTGAAAATCCTATAATATATACTTATATAAAATTAGAGGCCTGTCATCGCAGAGGTGTGTCGATCCCCACTCGAGAAAATGAAATATTTGATATTTATAATTTAAATATTTAATGTTTAATTTCTTCGCTTCGCTTCGCTTGATAACAAGGCAAAAGCGCGGCGTTGAGTTCCGCCAATTAACACGCAATGCTTCAAATTCGGCGGATAGTGGGGAACGGAAGCGGTACGGATTGTCTTAACACTTGGGTCCCAAGTTCTCTCTGCTTACCCTGCCATGTGCAGGATACCCGTGAGTGAGTGAATATAAAACTCCATATTATCAAAAATTACATACCTAACAAATCAATCATCGTATACAGACACATATTATGGCTAGAACATCTAGAAAAGATTTTTACAATTATTTTAACACTAAGCTCTTATCATACTTTATATATGACTGAGATTAAATTCACTACTTCCAGTACTTAGCATGATATAACATTACTTTAACTATAGAATATCAAATATTAACCAATAAAATCAAATTTATTGAATATATTAATTTTTTGACTCCCACATCTGTCATAAAATATAATTATATGATTGACATGACATACAAACATACATATTGGAGATTAGACTGTCTGACCTGCTAAATATGGATTTGGTAGTCATTATGTACTCTGATAATTTCAAGATTTGTATCGTGCCCTTTATTTTACAAAATCCGAATTGTAATAGTCTTCTTTCTTTTTTTGTTCTGTTCTTTTTCTTCTTTTTTATCTTATTTTATTTATTTTCTTCTTACATACACTCATAGTTTTGTACAAACGTTTTTGTACCTGCTGAAAATTTACTTAGTAGGCTGTTAGCCGGCTTGGGGACAAATTTGAATCGAACATCATATTTTTTTTTATATTTAAAGCGTATAGCGTATATTTATAGCGTGTAGAATAATCAAACCATAGTGTAACTTATATGCAACTTTACGCTATTTCTTACAGAGTTCAGTTAGCAGAAAAGACAGAGTGTTAGGACACTACAATAAAATCATTCCCCTTAATGGGGATCGAACCCACAGCTATTGTATTTTACTCTCGTATTTAACATTGAAAAACACAAAATTGACACTTTTATATTGTCTGTAATATAATAAAATAAAACCGCGGTATGTCAATTGTGAAAATATTACACCAGGTATTTCTATCCTACTCAATCACACTAATAAACATATCAAAATATTAAATCTATTTCTTTTAAAACGAAATGATCGTTTGCAATTTTTAGGAGTGTCATTCACAGAATTTTACAAACATCATATAAGATTTTAACAATATATGTCTTGGTTTCATAATAAAGACGCTAATGACGCAAACCATTATGCAGTATATTATATTTTTCATCAAAATATCAAAAAAGTTTTATTGCAATCGAAATGAGGATGCGCCAACGCAAAAAATGTGGTCATATTATTTAAATCGAAATTGATATTGGCCAAGTTGCATAAAAATATTATTCAAGTTATTTATATATTGAGGTTGTTTCTTTTTCTCTGCAATACCTAAGTCGTCGCCCTTAATCATTTCAATCTCTAATATGTTATATGTTAAAGAAATTAAACAAAGCCAATTAAAATATATATTATAAATTGTTTTATTATAAACAAATGAATGTTTCATAACTTTAGTGAAACGTGACGTTGTATCCTGCACATGGAAGAGTAGGCAGAGGGATCGACGCTCCGTTCCATTTCCGCCGAACGGAAGTTCCGGCCGACTTTCTTTTAATGTTTTAAAAACGTTTTTGTCTCTGCTGAGAATTTGCTTAGTGGACTCTTGGCCAGCTTAGGACATTCTAAGCGGACAACAGATCATTTCTTAGTACTCTTATCACTGTATATGTAACAAATTAAAATAACTTAGCTAAGCTTCACGCTATATCCCTAGCGGGGTAGGCAGCTAACGCTACGGTCTTGGCATACCTCTTTAGCCTCGTCCACAGCCATTAACCACTTCATACATGTCCTCCAGGGGGTCCTTATGCTTTTTACATGATCTTTCCCCAGTATCGTAGATACTGTGGTTTCGAAGGTCAATCGAGGTCTCCCCCTCCCTCTCTTACCACTCACTTTTCCTACATAGATCTTTTTTGCCATTTTCTCTTCACTCTTTCGCTCGAGGTGTCCATACCACCTGAGCACGTTCCTCTTCATTCTCACTGTAACATCCACGCTAGTACCTACCATTCTGTGTATCGCTTCATTGAGTATGCGATCAGCTAAACTGACTCTGCATATCCTACGAAGAGATATCGCATCTCTACAGTATTCATCTTTCTTACATTATTCTTCTGTACTACCCACGTTTCGGTACCATCGGTACCACTACATCATTGTGTACGGCCAAACGCGCAGCTATGCTGATGTTTCGCCGTCTCAACAATGCAGCTAAGGCACCGTTGACTCTGTTACCGGCAGCAATACGCCTTTCCACATCCATTTCGTATCTTCCGTCTCTGCTAAACGTACTTCCGTAGCTCATTCACTTGTTCTAATATCTTGTATCTATAATTTACACGGAAACAAATTAGAATAGAACATCATATTTTTCATATTTAAAGCTTATAGAATCTAACCTAGTGTATTTTTATGCAACTCCACTCTATTTCTGAGACAACATAGAAGTTTTTAAATTTAATTACTTTAGTTAAAAAGAAAAGAAAAGAAAAGAAAATGAAAATATTAAATATTTAATTTTCTCGAGTGGGGAAGACACATGCTTGTGAACTGCGTCACGTACCACTAAATAGTTAGAGGTAATAATTACATAAGATATTTAAAATAATCGTTTAAAAAATATTAACAGAAAGTTATTTTTTTTGAGATCTGTTGTGGCGCATCGGCACAAGCGTGTGACTGTAACCGACAGGGTGTGGGTTCGATCCCCACTCGACGAAATGAAATATTTAATATTTTCAATTTAAATATTTAATGTTTTCATTTCTTCGTTTAAGGCAAAACGCGGCGTTGAGTTCCGCCACTCAACACGCAATGCCTCAAATTAGGCGGAAAGTGGGGAACGTAAGTGAGACTCTGCCTACCCTGCCATGTACGGAATGCAGCGTGTAGCTGAGTTAACTTTTTTAACTTTAAGAGGTCTAAATATTTATTCAAACTTTACTCAAATCCTTTTCAGTACAAATTAATGAATATTTAAGATTAGTAAAATCCACTACGAGACATTCATAACGATATGTAAATAGCCAAATAACATCTCTCATCACGATGTTTTTCGATTGCCACTATCTTAGGAGATTTTTTTTTATCGTATTATCACGTAGGTGTTAAACTTTTACACGATAAATTGAACGAAACAGGTCAAGGTTTTGTAAAAGTCTTACTTAATTTCACTAACCGAATAATACAATTTTTGTTTGCTCGTTAGAGAAAATTAGTTCTTATTTCCATTAATATATATATAAGCTATGAAAAAATTCAGTACAGCTGCCATAACATTTAATTGTTAGTCATGCTAACAGTTAAGGTAAAAACAAACATGGCGGACATCTGGTGTCAATAATAAATGTTTGTATACGCTACTGGGTGAATACAAATATCTCATCATCACATAAGTCAATACACGTCTAAATTCTAAACGATGGTAAATAATAGATTTGTGAAGTAATAATTACACGCAAAAACTACTATATATATATATATATATATATATATATATATATATATATATATATATATATATATATATATATATATATATATATATGTATATATATATATATATATATGCACTTTTGGATGACATTAAACAAGTACTAATCTAAAAGCCTAGGACATCGAAGACATTTTGGGAAGGTCGATTTAACATTTCTCTAAGTTCTATAAGCACTACCGCTACATAGGTCCTAAAAATAATGACATCAAACCCAATTTCAACTCAAGTGGCGTTATTAAAAAATTAGAATTATATTTTTTGGAACTTCTTTACAATATGCGTAATAATTTGTAGTAGGACGGTGAAGGGCTATACGAACAATAATCAACGCCAGCAAAGGAGCTATCTAATAAAGAATAAAATATGATTTAAGCCAGATTCTCTAAGTATATAAGTAAAAAACACAATTAAATACATTCAACTCTAATCATTCACTAAGTACTAGACGTCAGCAACGCATTGAAGTATAGTATGAGTTCCTCCTCCTTAACCTCTTTTATGTTTTTTTTACAGCTTCACGCTATATCCCGCACATGACAGGGTGGGCAGAGAGTAATTGGGAACCTAGTGTTAAGACACTCCGTTTCGTTCCCAAATTTTAGACTCTGCTTGTGGAATGGCGGATCTCAACGCCGCTCTTTGAATACCAGGATGAAGAAACAAAAACAATAAGCATTTAATGCGTACATAATATTTCACTTCCTCAAGCGGGAATCGAACTCACATCCAGTCGCGTGTACAGCGTCGAGACTCGCTCGTGCGCCTGCGCCGCGCCAGCCCTCCTTTATAGGTTACTACTGTGAAAGCTCAGTAGTAAATACGTGCATGCACGCACTGATATATAAAATGATAATATTAGTCATTGTGACGTTATTTATCATACTTAATTGTCTATTATATATTATATGAGCGTGTAAGTAATATTACACACACGTTTTTGCGTTATAAAATGATGTTAACATAATTCCTATTATGGAAAACAATAATTTTAGGTTTTTATTGGAAATCGTTAAATACGAAATTATTTTTTATGTATTGCTTCATTGATTGATCGTCAGCCTCTTCATCCGCCCGTGTTTTTATATTATGTATAGATAAAGGACTATATAAAAATATATAATTTCTCTGAAGCTTTTATTTTTAGCCATTATTATAAAAAATATGCTTGGCCTTTTGTATTTACGAATAAAGTTCATAATAATTATGCATATCATAAATTTCTCTAGTATATTCACAACAATGTGGGGATATATGTATATACATACCAACGTATTATTATTTTGACCACAACTTAGCTTGCACAATGAACTGAGCACGTAGTCTTGTTTAGAAAGTATTGTAGAATCCTTAATTTTAACTACTTACGACACGGCGTATAACCAAATGAGTGACTTCAATAATCTTCTTTGAGTACAAGTAGTAAGGTTCAACAAAAGTTCTATTAAAAAAAATAATTTATGAAAATCATGACGCGTAAATCTATGTTTATTTAATGATTTAAGACACCTTTAAGCCGTTTAGGTCAGGCCATTGCCCGAGTGTATTGTGTAGAGATATTTCAAATTTTATAACAATGTGGATCCATTGAAATTGGATATTAAGTAATTAGTTTTATTTCTTTCAGTTTTACCTGGCAAAGTAGGCAGAGGAAACTTGGGAACCTAGTGCACTCCGTATTGTATTGTATTGAATTGTGAAACTCAACGCCGTTCTTTGCCTTGTTACCAGAGCAAAGAAATGAGAATTCAATTAGAGAGAAAATTAAATTAGAAAATATTAAATATTCGATTTCCACGAGTAAGGTTCGACCCACAAACAGTCGCGTTTAGAGTCACATGCTTGTGCCCCTGTATCAATAGTAGTCATATTAAACACACGTCCAAAAAATATGGTAATTTAGTTTACCAGAAAATATGGTAATTTAGTTTACCAGAAAATATGGTAATTTAGTTTACCAGAAGGCAGTTGGCACTAGCAATACCAAATAAATAATCTAAAAAGTTAAGAAATTTGGAAAAAAATAAAAAAAAATAGTGTTACTAGCAAAACTATTTTATTTTCACAGTTCACCTTCAACTGTCTAGAATATTAACGACTTAACATATTCAAACATTTCCTTAGTAATATTTACTGATCTCTATACGATATTCGACTTTATTAAAAAGTATTTTTATAAATAAATATTTTATAATGAAGCAGTGGCACAGTGAGACGATCTTTTCGGTGGTTTTTGTTAAGAGTTCCACGTAATTTATTATTTTCGTAAAAAATAAACGCCAATTTTTTGTAGGTTCTCAAAACTCAATTTCAATCCGTAAAACTGATTATTATACTAAATACAACTTAAGGTGGTTATATATATATATATATATATATATATATATATATATATATATATATATATATATATATATATATATATATATATATATATATATATATATATATATATATATATATATATATATGCACCTTTCTAAGCAACTACACTGCAACAGATGTTCATTATTACCTAACACAACAAAACCATCACTATCACTTAATTAAAACATTTACATATTTTAATTAACATTTTTTTAAATAATCATAAACGAAAAACTAACGTAATCACCTTGTATTTCTGATATATGTATGCGTATTCCCAAGAAGCTATGTTCATATGTTAAATCTTTATCTTAAAAGAATCTTGAAATTATTATGTGGAAGTTTCTAACACAATTTTTGTATAATTATTAATTAACGATCTTAAGATCTGCAAACAATCGTTCTCTATCACACAACAAAGTTTGTTATGATATTATTATTGAGTGGCGGTGCTCAACGCCGCGCTTTGCCTTGTTACCAGAGTAAAGAGATACTTCATTTCCTCGAATGGAGATCAAACCCACATCCTGTCACGTTTACAGTCGCACGATTTTGGCCGTCACTTCTTAATAAATAAAGAAATTTAAATCAAACACATTAATATGCAATACGAATATAAGATTCCCAGCATATGGACATTATAAATTCTGAACATATCGCATTTTTTTTTTAATTTATTATTATTTTTTTCTATAGAAAGTGGATCAAGGTTCAAGGTGTGTCAAATGTTTATGTACTTTTGTATATATCTGTATTAGGCATCACATGACGAGCGCGGGTGGCCGAAATTAGAATATTTCAAGTTTATGCATATTTCTACCGTATAGCTAAAGAAAAAATTACGTAATATGGCGCCTTGCATTATATTATTATAGTCAGTGAAATTTTATAGCTTACGCTTTGAACTTAATTTTATTGTGTAAGTCAAGTCTATTTATCGCAGTTTAGCTTTATTGCGACATTATATTAGAAGTATTATTCTTATATTTTAGGCTTAAATAAGTAACACATTTATTTAAACTTGATTTTAAATTTTCGATATTTCTATAGGTATTATTTATATAGTTAATAATTCAATTGACAAAATTGAGGTTTTTTAATTTCCTTTAATGTTTTTTTAAGTACGTGTGGAAAACGAGACTGTCCTAATGATATCGATGTTAACACGTGATTCTTAAGTTTATTTTATATTTAATTACATGTTCTAATTTATTTTATTAGGTGACTAAGGATTTGACAATAAGGTCTTTATTTTTATGAAAAATTTTCTTACAAAAATATAAGACATTTTTTGACATAATTATACGAAAATCATAATATTCTGAGAGTATGTTTTCTCATTTCAAACAATTTCACAAAATTATTAATGTGAAACATTTTAAAAATCAGGTAAAAAATTAAATTTCTTTCAAACTAATACTGACAAAAAACAACATAATTTTCAAAATATAACTCATGAGAAATATGGTATAGAAAGTCGCCGCTTCTAAAAATTCAAACAATGCTACGAGAGTATTTTAATTTGAGACAGACATAAATGTGGGAAATCAGTACAGAAATTTGTCGTTGTGACAGACACTACTTATTAATGCACTTTATTAATTACGTTTTAACCTGTTCTCAAAGGTGATGTAACGTCTAAAATGCAGTAAACCTTGGATCCGAAAACTGAAACTGAAACCAGAGAACGCTGTAACTTGACTATGGATTCTCTATGGGTTCTCTGAGTTATATACGATTTCAGATATATCCACTAGAAGTAATTACATTAACACAATTTTCAGTTTCCGGCCCTGGTAGACGTTTGTCTGGTATCTGGTAAGCGTGATACTTGGTCTAGGTGTCTATTATTAAAAGTAAAACACACAACGCAAACTTAACGTAAAAGGTAAAACTAACGATATGTATATCAGCGTTGGAGTGGTCTACTCCCCAGACAGGTCTACTAAGGCGTTTTATTCCAGGTAGTTCCTAGACTAACTAGCAACATAAACATACCATCTTAGGCGATATTTATAGAGTTTATATGCTATATCACGTACAACAAAACGACATCAAATTAATCTGTAAGTATGAGGTGAGATTCTGTTATACTGAACATCCAAGCTTTGAGCATCTTTATTTAGGGGACGTAAACTCCCTCAAAGTTTTACTACAAAGCGGGTCAGTATTTGCTGCTGTATAAAAGAATTGGTTTAATAAAGCTTTATATCAGCCCCTTAAGCTTGAGCTGTATACTGCGATCGCAGATCTCACCAGGGAACTCCAACCATTTGAACCAAGCAGCAACCATACAGGCTTGGACTTCCTGATCGATACCTCCAGATCAGTGCATAGCGATCCAAAGTATCTGAACTTCGTCCATTTAACGGCTGGTTTCGGACATATATAGGTAGTGCTTTGTTGTTGTAGTACAAGCTCCTCTCACAAGTGATATATTTTCTGTAAAATTAAAGGATATGTTAAAATATGTCTGTGACCTACATAATTAAATAGCGACCGAATGAGGCACACTGACACAGACTGACCAACTTTTACGTATCCTATTCGCTAATCGAAAAATTTAATGTCTCCATAATTTATGTGCATAATTAACAAACTATACTATTTCATTGTTTTCCTCGATACGAAACAAATAGTTTCGAAATAGTTATTATAAATTATACACGTTATATGTATAGTTACTAAAGAATTTCTTTCTATTATTTTATTATATAGATGTTATTTTATTTAAAAAAAGAAACTAACTTGATTCTTTAAATAATAAATATTTCTTAAAATATTTTATGAAATCTCTACTAAGTATTATTACTGGGATTTCTTAAGAAAATTAAGACTTACAGATTAGGCTTTTCATCACCTGAACAATACAATTCTTTATTTACTTAATATAATATGTGTATTTTCGAAAATTAAGCAAAAAAAATTATCTAAAACACGGGCTTAAGGTATAAAAAGGTAAAATATTGTACTATCTTTTCATATATTTGTATTGAAGTTTGAAAAATGCCATGGAGTAATAACATATTAGGAATATTATGTAGAAAAATGAGAATTAAAAAGTACACGAATATTTGGACTATCAAAAGACTAGTAATAATTTCGATAACTTTAATAACAAAATTAAAGACTCCGTACATTTCAAATTGCGTATGATATTAAACAATATAAAAACAGAGATATAACTGATATGATAAAAATATATATTTAACCTCTTCGTGGAAGGCTGAAGTCTGGTAAACTGTATTGAATAGAGTAAAAAAACGCTTTAATTAGGCGACTTTTAGCGATTGGTTTTTATATGATGAGTGATTATTACCAATAAAATACTTTTTACTGCGAGGTTAAATCACGAAGCCTAAAATTCTGAATCTATGCAATCCTTTAAGCTTCATTTTGTTACCAAGGTAAAATAGATGGCGCTGGGCCATCAGCTAGCTGAAACTGAATCGCGCTATAGAAATTCTCTCCTGAAAATATAAAGCGATACCGTTTTCCCCCCTGCTCACACTGCCACATTTGCCTTAGTTTACTATAGACATGGGGTAGTTTTTATTTCCGTATTACTTGGTTGTTCCAAGAATTCATGGAATTTTTGAAAAGGTTTCACATTGGGTAGTGAAACCTTGAGATATTTTAAAAAAATAAAGATGAAATAACGTTTATTCAACATTTATGTTTGATGGACGAGTTACATCAAAGTAATTGTCATTGTACGAAGCACGTAATAACTATACGTAATTTCAACATTTAAAGTCAAAATTTTAATTTAATATTTTATTTAATACTATTGTCATTATAATATGCAATATTTTTTATTTTAAGTTTATATTTAAGTTATTTAATTTTTTTTAAAATTTGTATTAAGCATTTGTTGTAATAGAACTCGCACCAAAAGCCTTCATATTTTTAGTGGAGGGCAAACATTTATTTCTTCTTCCTTTTCTGGTGAAGCAGGCAAGCCATATTGACTAATGTCCCGAATTCAAGTCGAGGAGCCTTGAGACTCTATGTGTTCTCTCTACGCACTCCGCTATGCGGAACTACTGTTGAGAAAAGGCACAGTAAATTGGTGAGCTTATTACAATGGAACTTAAGGTATATTTCCAAATGACCTATTTATAAAAATATGTATATTGTTGTCTGTATACAACTAAGACAAAAGTTTAAATTTTAATTATCAAAATTATGTAGAAAAAATCATATATTTTGCCTATGATATAAATTTCTATATGAAGCAAGAAGCTTTTATAGCTCCACGCCTTCTATGGCACATAAAAAGTGTTGGACCATCTGGTCCTATCAGATTCCTGCGTTACTAGACATAAGAGACATATTCGTATAGAAAGTACTTGAAATACCACTGCGAAACACTATATGGTTAGACATCCGCTAAGACAGGCACGGTTACTATATACATATGTATAACTTGTATAATTTAATAAAAGCTTACTTATCCTAAATATGATGATGATGAATCCGCCTGGTTCAAAAAGTAAGTAAGTAGAGTTTTTTCTAGATATTTTATAATTACATATCTCCCGAACAGATTAAGTAAGGTAAAGTACATACCATACTTGGCTTGTTTTTAACAAAAATAATTAGATTGCTCTATATATAATTTTATGTGAAAATTGGAATCTAGTGCTCTAAAACGATTAAATTGTGGAAAGTTTCGTGTCAGTCAACTGTAAGAAATAAAAAATGCTTACAAGTTAAGTAAGTAACAACTCTTCGAAGATGGCCGAGAAGATTCCAAGAACATGCCTCGCACTAGACTCACCAACACATAAAAAACGGAAAGTATCATTAAAGATATCGATAATCGTTATTCGATTATCGATATCAGTGAGTCGTGAGATTTGAAAACTAACCTTATTTTAAGACTCTTATCATATCAGTCAAATAGCTTCCCATGTTAGTGTCAAATATAGTAAAATACTTTATTCTCTTTTTAAATTTAGAAAACCTGCATCCTGGAATCCGTCTAAGAATAGAAATCCGTTACGTTCAGTTTCTTAAGTGTTTTCAAAATAAGTATTTTTACTTCCTTACTGTAGATTATAGTGGGATTAGAAGAAACTAATCGTGCTCTTCATTTCTACCGATCCTATTCCTCCTTCCCAGGTTCTTTTCTTGTAAAGGGTTTTGGAGATCTGATGGCAGTCGCTTCATTTAAAAACCGCGAAATCTTGACGTCCCAACATCGTCTTCTTGTCATGGATTTTAACTTCACTCCAACAAAGACAGTAGCCGTGAAACGTAGGCCTTGGATCAAGTGGTGGTTGCTGAATGGACCAATGCAGACTGGCTTTCTGGCAGAGGTGAAAAGTCAAAATCTTACGATTAACACCAAGACTGCTCTGGATACTTGGGATCGAGTTCAATCATTGCAGCGAGTAGACGTATCGTCGACAAGGAGACATGGGGGTGGAATGACAAGGTGCAGGAGGTGACTCGTGAAAAGATGGCTGTCTTTAAGTAATGGTAGAAATCTAGCTCTCTTGAAGACAGCCTGGAGTACATAGTACGAAACATGCCAGCATAAGAGCTGTAACCAGAGTCATTGAGAGTTTATCACCATTATATGATAAGCTTGAAACTGCGGAGGGGCAGAAGCTTATATACAAACTGGCACGTGCCCGAGATAAAGCTACACAAGGTATCGCAAGATGTTTTCTGTGTCGAAGATTTACGCAGGACACGCTGCTCTGTAATCATATTTCTGTGAATGTCTTCATCACGATCCACCGCCTGCTTTGACGAAACTTGGAATTGTCTTCGGCGCATAAAGATCGGAAAAGCGGTGGAACCTGACGATATTCCGACCGAAGCGCGGAATTATTGGTTTCTCTTGGTGTGCTCATGCTTATTTACCTTTTTAACCATATTTTGAACACTGGGAAGGAGCTTAATGCCCCTATAACTACCATATTCTAGAATATGGTATTATAGTTATAGAAGTATTAAGCTTATGAGTCAAACCATGAACACATATGACACGCATGATCGACATCAGGCTCTGCTTAGTGTACTGAGTCTCAATATCTGTCAGATCTTTGATCAAAAGGCGAGAGCTCTGCATGTGGCTTTTTTTAGATCGGCAGAAGCCCTATGATTATGTGCCTCGTCAGCATATCTGGTGAGCATTGCGACCCAAACGGATTCCTGGGGCCTATATTGAGATTATTAGAAATATAATCTCAACATATGCTTCTACCTCTACACATAACCATTTCAGATTACAGGGCTCGGTATCCTAGCCCATTTGTTTTCGATGTAGTGCTAGATACTATCTCGGCTCACATCCAAGGCCAGCCTCCGTGGCTGATGGTGTATGCCAATGACATAGCACATATTGACGAGAACTGGCTGACGCTAGAGCGTAAAGTGAACCTCTGGAATGGTAAGCTTCAAAACGGCGATCCTAAACTAAATGTGTCGAAGACCAGAGAGCCAGAGCCAAGCCAGTACTTTCTCGGCGCACTCGGGAGCTTCACGTCACGAAAGTTAAGATGCTGAGGTGATGCGGCGTAACGTCTGATCACGTACGTAAAACATTCATTTGAGTAGTCGTAGTCGAAGTCTTGAAGTCCGTGACATAGCAGGAAAGCTCCAGCGTCGCCTGAGATGGTTTATACACGTTACAAATCGACTAGAATTATATCGGACGGCTGGTTAGATGTCGTGATGCAGGATATGAGAGCCAATGGTCTAATTAACGAGGGAGTCAAAGATCGTGCAAAGTGCAAAGTTCAGAATAAGTAGGAAGCCGACCCGGGCATGTCACGCTAGGAGTAATGCCAGGAAAAAGAAAGAATTTTATTCAAAATAAGAAATTGGTTACCTAATAATATTAATATACTTTCTTAGACATCAAATAATTTGCACTAGGTTCAAAAAAGGCCTGTCGTGGCGCAGCGGCACAAGCTTGTGTCTGTAACCGACAGGTTGTGGGTTCAATCCCCACTCGAGGAAATAAAATATTTAATATTATCAATTTAAATATTCAATGTTTCATTTCTTCGCTCTGGTAATAAGGCAAAAAGCGCGGCGTTGGGTTCCGCCACTCAACACACAGTGCCTCAAATTCAACGGAAAATGGGAAACGGAAGTGGAACGAAGTATCCTAAAGTTCCCAAGTTCCCTCTACCTACCCTGCGATGTGCGGGATACAGTGTGAAGAGAAAAAAAAAGATTCAATAAATGAATGCTACAGACATGGTAACTTTTTATTTATACGAGTCAGCATGACATGACAATGCAAATTATTGACACAATGACGTCTATTAACTGCCAAATTAATATTTAAATTGCAATTTCATGTACCTATCCCGGGAAAAGGATAAAACGGAATTATATTATATAGATTATAATACTATATATATATATATATATATATATATATATATATATATATATATATATATATATATATATATATATATATATATATATATATATATATATATATATATATATATATATATATATATATATAT
>DWMZ01000296.1:0-26160 GCA_018249855.1 Eueides tales michaeli | reverse complement strand
AACCCTCAACCGTGTTGCAGAAGTTCCTGCGCCTCTTTTTTATTCCTCTAGTATTAAAGATAAAATCTTACAGAAGCATTAAATAGCCAAGGATCTTGAGCGGCATACGAAAGTTTTCCATTCACTGTAAGATGCCCACTGCTGGGAGATATTTCCTTCAACATAGCCAGCAACAACGTGGTCTTGCCCGATCCTACTGACCCCACTACTGTCGTCAGTGTTTCTGGTTTAATCTGTAAGGAACACGTCATTTTTTTTTCTTAATTGGGCTATTAAATAAATTAAAAAAATATTTAATAAAATGCTTTGTAAATTAAAAATTATTTTATATTTTCAGTTTTTTTTTCTTATTTATAATTAAAAAATACTTTTGTTAAGTATTTTTTTTTAGTTAATAAAGTTAAGTTAATGACTTAACTATACCTTTTGGTGATTTATGAAACATCACTATATGTAAATGTGGCGCAGAAGTGTACGCTGGATAGGTTATGGGTTCAATATTCACCAGACGCCATGAGATATTAAATATTTTTTATTTCATTTTTATTTCATTGTTTAGGTCAGCAAGAAAAACTATTTAATAAATAATAAGGAAATATATTAGGCTTCATCTCGTGTTTGCAAAGAATTCTATGGAATTTTGCTTAACTATTATTATAAATTAAAATTTAAAAGAATTTACCAACAGGTCACTCCCTCCTCTAGACAAAGTGCTTGTAGCTCTTAAACTACTTATTCGATTTTCACAAAATACAGCTAACAACTACCGCGATTAACAAGGCTTTCGATTAAAAGAACAGCTCAAATCGGTACATTCATTCACAAGCTACGCACATACAAACACGCAGATCAAACATATAATCCCTTTCTTTGCGTCGGTAGTAAAAAAAGAAACTTACACTTAAATTAATATCACTAAGCGCAAGGATCTTCTCATCCTTCTCAGTTTCACCCTTCCAATGCGCTGAGTAATCCTTTAAGTTGACTAGTTCAGGTGGTTTGTGTGTCGATTCCGAATCTATTTTTATAGCCTGACTGTAAATACAAAGAAAAATGAATTATTATTAGACCTATTATGGTGTAGGACCCAGCACTAGCGTAGGAGGAAACGCGACAGGTTGCTGGTCCCATCACCATTCGAGAAAATGTAATATTTTAATTTTCATTTAACCACTATAATAACAAGCAAAAGCGTAACGTTTGCCAGAAAATGGAAAAAAAATTGCCAGAAAAAGGAACAGAGCGTCTTAACATTAGGTTCACAAATTTCCTCTGTCTACTCTGCCATGTGTGGGATACAGCGAAAAGCTGAAATCAAGGACGTAACGCTTTATATACGAGTATTTTACCTTATTACTAGATTTTTCTGACTGTAACCGTCACGTATGTGGTAAAGGGTGGCGTTAAGTTCCGCCACTAAACACGCAGCCGAGTGCCATAAAACTTGGCTCTCTCAGTCTATCGTACTAGATGCAAAAATGTTATCAACAACTTTTGTACTAGACGTAAAAATGTTATCAACAACTTTTGTACTAGACGTAAAAATGTTATCAACAACTTTTGTACTAGACGAAAAAATGTTATCAACAAAAATGTTAACAACAACCCCATTTGGGTAAACCACAGAAAAAATCCAGATCATTACATACCAAATTTAAACAGTCTACATTGCATAATTCTGACCTAACATTATCGGTTAGTTACTATAAAGTGTAGGTGAACTTAGTAACGTACGAGATGTACATATAAATTGAATAAATTTCCAATATTTTCTCAATAAATTTTCAAGACTTGTTGAATAAATGAAAATAAAATTCAATGAAAATAAAAAAAAATATAAATAATATTCTTGATCGGTTCTCGTATAACATTATATATTTTTTTTATTTTACTGTGTAGTATATTTATATTAACCTCAAAATAAATCAACAAACACTTACCCATTGACCATTTTATCGTTCAATTCACCAGATTTTTCAGAATCAATATTAACCAAATCGACACCATCTTCATTATCAACTTCCGGTAACAAGAGGAACTCTTCCACCCTTTTAATACTCACGAAGGCTTCCAAGGTAGAGGTTATAGCGAGAGGCAAGAAATCTACCAGAGTGTACTTTAACATGTCATAATATGAGAAAATAACGAAGACTTTGGCTGCTGTCAGTTCATCATAGATAGATATATAGGCCATGATGCTCAGGAAAATGGCAATTTTAGTGTTTAGCTTGACGCAGGATAACATGACGGCTCGGAGCCAGGCCATCTTTTTGATAACGTTCATTTCTTTTCTGGAAATAATTTATTTGCATCTATAGCTATATAGGTATTTTTTTAGCAGCTTCGCCTGCTTAATTCTTTAAATAACAGCTGTATAGAACAGTGTGTTTTGTAACCGCCGTTTCCCATAGAAATAAACTAGGAATATAATGTTAAACACTACGATTCTATATACACTTTCGTTCTCCACTAGCCGCTAAATTAAGTTATTGGGTGTACAACGGCAGAACTTAACGTCAATAATAGATCGGGGAAAATGACAAAAATGAAAATGTTAAATATTTCATTTCCTCGAGTGGGTATTGAACCCATAACCTGTCAGGCTTAAAATCTCATGCTTGTGCTCCTGCAACATGTCTACTTCTACCTCTGGCATGACACAAGCGATGTTCTAAGTCAGGGGATGTTCTAAGTGGCCAAATTTATAGTGGTTAATGCCTCCAGATTTCGGCAGAAAGTAGGAAGTGGTTTAATGGGAACGGAGTATCTTATTACTATACTTCCATGGGTCACTCTGCCTATTCTGCTATGTAAGGAATACAGAGTGAATTTAAAAAGTAAGGAAAACATAATATATGAACATACCTTCTAGCGTGTCCAATAATCCCAGCGAAGGCTTTCTCCCACGCGAACATTTTGATAGCTTCTATACTTTGTATTACTTCGTTCATTAATCTAATACGATTATCTGTTCGCATTGTTGTTTTGTGACGTAAATTAGATGATATCTTGCCAAGGTAACCTAAAATCAATAATTTTTAAATAAAAATCAAAACAATTGTATCTATTTTTGTGTAAAACAGAGAATTTACAGAATTACAGTCTCGAGACACTTACTTCTCCATTTTTAATTGTATAAAAAAACGCTTTCATCGTGCAAACTATAAACGCTATATCATATTTTTGGAGCTATAAATTATATGGGCCTAAACTCAGGAGGGATACTAAGAATTTCTGAAGAAATTCCTGGCTCCAGTGATCCTGGCATCAGACGATTAGACCAGTTTGATGATATCATATTAATAGATCGTCATATAAGCTAAGTGTAACCGCCAAGGTTTATGATGATACAACTGTGACAAATGACTCAAAATCACTCACAAGTGAAGCTAATTCATACTTGTTTAAAATTAAATAAGAATAAAAAAATAAAATTACACTGCGCTACAAAAATCTCAAAAAGTAAATTAATAACTAGAAAAGCTTTTTTCTGATGATTACATTCAAACGACTATATATTGTCTTGAACCACATCTCATATCATAAAATCTTAAAATCTTTCAATTAAGATTCAAGCAAAAGAAAAACCGTTCAGGAGATACGAAGCAACAGAAAGACATACAAATATATCGTGTACTCATTAAACATAAAATACTTCTCTATATAAATTAATAATTCAACCCTCACCTTGCAAAGGGATGAATAATAGCAGAAAAGCCACCCCCAACAAAGTGGCAACACCAATCTGCCTGTACATTAAGTACACGATGACCAAGCTCTCTATAGGCGCTCTGACCAAGTCTATTATGAAGAGACTGGCCATATCGAATCTTTGAGCGTCTGTCGTTAGTAGATTGATTACGTGACCTGCGAGACCTTCTGAGGATTGCCCACCAGCTGCCACGTCTATGCGCAGTAGCTAAAAGAATATATCTTTAGTTGTAATTTTTGTGGAACTGTATTAATGTTTTGACGTAGTGAGATTTGAACCCGCTCTTGGACTTCTTCCAAACGCTCTGACCACTAAGCCATACGTTCTTATCAAATTACGTTGAAATTCTTATGAGCGCGTTTTGCTAAGTGTAAATACTTTAATATTATAAAAAACTAATAGTATTTTAAGCATTTTAAAAATATATTTCCTCCTTCCGAGATTTGTACATGAAGTACGCTTCTTGAAAATCGCAAAAACAAATTTAGTAGAAAACAGGGCGGAGTGTCTTAACACTAGTTTTCAAAATACTCTGCCTACCCTGCCATGTATGGGATATACAAAGTGAAGCTATTAAAGGAAACATTCAGATCACCGGTCCGTTGTAAAGGAGAAAAATTAAGCTTCTAAGACTATACAATCAAATGATGAGAGAGAGATGAACAATGAAAATGAATATATGTATTACAGACAAAAACTGTAACAATCTTATAAATACAGTTCGTTTCACACTAATAAACTAAAATGTCAACTTTTATAAATTGTAGACATTATTCTGAAATTTGTACGGAACTCTAGGTGAGCAAGTCCGACTCGCACTCAAGTGCGAGAGTATTTGTTATATTAACATCCATAATTTGAGGCCTGTTCTGGCGCAGCGGCACAAGCGCGTGACTGTAACCGACAGGTTGTGGGTTCGATCCCCACTCGAAAAAAATGAAACATTTAATACTTTCAATTAAAATTACTATTAAGGAAAAGCGCGGCGTTGAGTTCCGCCACTCGACACTAGTTTCCCAAGTTCCCTTTGCATACCCTGCAGTGCAGGATACAGCGTGAAGCTGAGTAAGAGGATATTAAGCAAATAAAATACAAAAAAAAAAACAATAAATATGTTACCTTTCTATATATGAGTGAGCAGCATGCAATTCTTATTTTCATAGCCATGTGCAAAAGGGAAAGATACCAAGGATGCATCATCGTTGCGTTGATTGCCATTAAACTGAAATTAATAACAAAAATTATATAATTTTTTATTTCATTTTTATATCAAGTTAGTTTAAAAATCACGCTGTGACACATTTCCCATTGCCAATTCAAATTTCTGCTGAAGTCTTGTGGCGTTGCGACGCAGTTGCGTAACTCAACGCCGCGCTTTGCCTCGTTACCAGAGTGAAGAAAAAAAATAATAAATATATCATTAGCACATGTAACATATTTGATATGTTACCATCCACCTGAGTTACCAAAAGTACACTTTGACTCACCCTACAACACCAACAGCGTATAAATAAGCATCAATTGTGGTCATTTCTGAATTTGATGGTGAAAAATAGTTTATTAGTCCTTCAAGGCACAGTGGCGCTGTCAATCTGGACAAAAAAAAATATAATATTAATTATATGAAATGTTCAACGAAAAAAACTCACCCTCATTAAATTGGAAATCTATATCTATATATATTTAAATATTTGTTAATTTAAAATATTTGTCTGTTTGTCTGTGCGTTTAAATATAAAAAAAAACTTCGAAAACGTCAATTCAAAATATTTAATTTCACAAAATGTTTATTTGTTTAGCTAAAATTAAGTTATCAAAGGCTTTTTTTATTTGTCTTAAAATTGATAATATTATTAGAATGAGAAATTAATTAAGTATAGTTAATAAAAAAGTGCAATTCAAGAGGACAAAGCCGCGGGCATAAATTTAATTGCATTTAAATAAAGTTAAGGCCAATCTGTGGAGGCAACGTTCACGGAAAATCTAAATAAATTGCTTATAATTTATTTAGATTTTTAAATTTAGTATTTTTCTTTCCTAAGTGTGGAATAATACTTTAAAAATAATAAAAATATTTAATAAATAGCATTATCTCTTGCCAAACGATAATTCTAACGAATTGTCTTTGGGTAGCGGAAATTTGTAAAAATCGTCCCTACAGAAATGCTAACAACATAAATAACGTTGCAACAAGCGCATAAAAATTTCGACGGAGCTTGGTGAGGACGGATGGCTTAGTGGTCAGAGCGCTTGCACGGTTTTCAAGAGGCGCGGGTTCAAATCCTGCTTCGTTCAAATTTTTATACGTGTTTAAATTTAGTATTTTTGCTTATAATTCGTTAAAATTATTGTCACTTCTATCGGAATTGCCTTAGGTGATTCCAGGGTTAACGGGATTCCAGCATTCCAGAAGAATACCTTAGCACCCGTAGCACTGGCTGGGGGCCAGTGGAGTGTGTTTTGAAAGTACTTTGTGATTTATTTTATTTGCGAGACCCTGTATGTGGCCATCTGTGAATCCTAATTCAATCCTTTTTCAAGCGAGTATCAGTACAAAGCTTTCATCGTGTTAAAAAAAGGTACGCATAGTGATATAGACGCAATGAATGGCAGTATTATAATATGCGCTGTTACCAATATATTCAGTGGAAGGTGGGGAACAGAACGAAGTGTCTTATCACTAAGTTCTCAAGTTCCCATTTGTGAAATACAGTGTGATATGGTTTGAGTAAAAACCAGTCAAGTAGGAGAGTCGGCCTCGCCCACCGAATCGGTACAAATTTTAAGTTTGCAGGTCAAATGTAAATTACTATCTTTGGACTGTCTTTTTAGTATTGTACTTTTTCTAGGAGTACAAAGTGTAAATACGTTGGTAAATATACTAGCGGTCCCTAAGCCACGAGGCTTCGCCCGCTTGAACTATACGATGAGTTTTAATATTATTATAGTGTATTTAGGGAAAACGGGAAATTAATTAAGTTAAATTATTTATATGGTTGCACTTAATATGCTGAGGTTTAATATTTTTTGAAATTTTAAATATTATGTTTTTCTCATAAATACTACAAACGTATTATAATTTTACAATATTTTTTTAGTTCACAGCCTATATTGCTCCACAGTATCCTCCGTATCTCAGTGTTAATCTCATAAAAATCCGTACAGCTGTTCTGGAGTTTAATCCCCACAAACGGACAGTCATTTTTTTTTAATTGGTTGCCTGTATTTTGGTATTAATAATATGACTTAGAAAAACAAGTTTATTTGAAATCACATAAGGCACTATACCGTAGCGCTTGGCGCTCTCTTCTCTCTGCCTATCCTGCTAGGGATATAGGGGGAGGCTAAGTAGGTAAGTACAGACAGGCACTTCAGTCTTATTTATATATATAAATTTTATATTTAAACATACCTTATTGTACAATCTATAATGGAGAAAATGAAATTAATTGTGAAAATTTTTACTCCATGTATCCTTATTATTGTTTTGAACAATGAGGGCTTCTTGTCTTCTCCTCCTGGAAGTGAAATGAAGAGAAAAAAAATAACACAGGTCACAAGCGCGAGTCCGACGTGGCGTAACGGCAGTGTCGAAGTGAATAGGCTAGTTATGGGTTCAGTTCCTAGTTAAATCAAGGTCATCATCATCATCATTTTTTTTTTTCATGTGTTGATAAAAAGGCAAATATTGGTGGCATTGAGTTCATCCGGTAACGCGTGCCTTGGAAATTATACTAGGGAGGTGACAAACGAAGTTTTAATATACACAAACACTGATTCCCCTTTGCCCTACTGTCATACACAGGGTGACAAGTGAAACGAAAAAAAAATAATTTACAAAAAAATCTCACAAAATGAAAACCAGCTGGCAGAATTTGAACTTCTATAGGTTCAATAATGGTTTTTTCCTATAGTCTTTGGCCTGGTTTTTATATATTTTATGTAAAAATGCGGAATTTCCTTACTTTTTTTAGATACTTCCTCTTTCCAATACTGCGCCATAACGTCTCCCCGCGGTGCCGCTCTATGTCCAGGCATACACCTGGAGAAATAATAATAGAAAAGAGGAATAAGAAAAAAAAATGTTATTGTATTACTAAATTTAAAAACGTATAAAAATTTGAACGAAGCAGGATTTGAATCCGCGCCTCTTGGAAACCGTCTAAGCGCTCCGACCAACTAAGCCATTCGTCCTCACCAAGATTACAACATAAATAAGTTGTTATAAGTGTATAAGAATTTCGACGTAGCTTGGTGATAACACTTTAAAAATAGTAAAAATGTTATTGTAAGACAGGTTCTGGGTTCGATCCCCACTCGAGGAAATTTTCAATTTATATTTTAAATTTATATTTTCAATTTAAATATTTAATATTTTTATTTCTTCGCTCTGTAAATAAGGCAAAGCGCGGCGTTGAATTCCGCCATTCAACACGCAATGCCTCAAATTCGGCGAAAAGTGGGGAACGGAAGTGGAACGGAGTGTCTTGACACTAGGTTCCCGGGTTCCCTCTGCCTACCCTGCCTTGTGCGGGATACAGTGTGAAGCTAAAAAAAAAGGATTGTTTCACACAGAATGAAAGACAGAGGGTATTTAGTATTAAAACACTCTTATCTTGCTCGTCTCACCCCAAATCATTCAGAGGGAAATTGAACTCATAACCATCGTATAAACAAGCCGTAGAACCTTAAATAAATGGCATGAAAAAAAAAAATGTTCACTTTACCTGTACATATCTGATATGTCAAGTTGACCTTTCCGACCTTTCTCGAAGATTGGACGAGTGTAGCTGAGAATTACAAAACCTAGTTTTTATATAAGAAGATATATATATTTTATAGTTTTTTTATTTTTATTTCACGTTGTATCCCGTAATAGAGAAGTAGGCAGAAGGAATTTGGTAATCTAGTGCATAGACACTCCGTTACCATAAAGACACTTCCGTTCCTAACTTTCCGCTGGATTTCAGGCATTGCGTGTCGAGTATTTTAGTCATGAATGTTTTTATTGTTTTGAAATATGTAACACTGACTTTGTTCCCATTCCAAACACAATAAAATTCGACGGTAAGTGGGGTACGGTGGTGTCTTAATGGGAACGGAGTGCCTTAATAATACTAGGTTCCCAGGTTCCTTCCGCCTGCCCTGCTATTCTTAATGAACTAAAAGTATATTACTTACAGGAACCATAATTTAGAGATGAAACTGGCTGTCTCCTGCGGGTGTTGCTCCCTTTCCATATCAAAGTAACCGGGGTCCATGTTTCCTTGTGTTTAATATAAATATACTTTATTGTGAATTTTTTTTTTTGATTTTTTTTCTAAAACCTAAAAAAGAAGATACAATTAAAATTGTTTGAGGCCTGTCGTGGCGCAGCCGCACAAGTGTGTGACTGTAACCGACAGGTTCTGGGTTCGATCCCCACTCGAGGAAATGAAATATTTAATATTTTCAATTTAAATATTTAATGTTTCATTTCTTCGTTCTGGTATTAAGACACTTCGTTCCACTTCCGTTCCCCACTTACCACCGAATTTGAAAATGAAAATATTAAGTGTTTCATTGCCTAGAGTAGGGGTGGAAGCCACAACCTGTCGCACATACAATAGCCGCAAGCTTGTGCCAAATTTGAGATATTGCTTCATGAGTGTCGGAACTAAACGCCGCGCTTTTGTCTTGTTATCATTGCGAAGAAATGAAAATATCTAATATTTCATTTCCTCGAGTGGGGATCGATCCACAACCTGTCGTTTACAGTCACACGCTTGTGCCGCTGCGCCACGGCAGGCTTCTAATTTTGTTATCAACATGTACATCACTTAAAATTCACGATATTAATAAAGATAATAATATATAAAAATCATATCAAAGTTAATGGAAAGATATCATTTACTATCTATATGTTATCCGTTCAGGGCCACGACAAAAAGATAATCCATATTTTCAATTCGGTGGTACGTTCTGTGTTTCGAACACGGTAGTAGTCCGTCACAGGTAGGTAGATGTTTGTCCACCAGGTTTTCAAAAATATATAAAAATCAATATACATACATGATTAAATCGGTTAATTTTGTTTCATTTAAAATGTGTAATTATCGCGATAATCAAAGATCTTATGACAAAATATAGTTAATTATTAAGCAACAAAAATATACAAAATACAAAAAAAAAAACAATAAAATTTGTCAGTATTTTGCAAAAAAAACAATAAAATTTGTCAGTATTTTCAATCCCCAAAAACGGGGCGTTGAATTCCGCCACGCAACATGCAATATTTCGTAATCGGACACCGTTTTTTACATTTCCATTAAAAAACACCGTTTTTTACATTTCCATTATAATATCATGAATCACGGCGTTGATCTCCGCCAATCAACACAAAACGTCTCGGTTTGTCTCAACACTAAGTTTCATCTGCCTACTTTGTCTCGGCGTGTCTCAACACATCTGCCTACTTTGCTTCATTAAGCATTTATTTTGGTACTCAACGCCGCGATTCATCTTTTCACAATGTAAATGTGGATATCGAGCCCACTACCTATAAACTTATTTAAAGTCACAAATAACGATAAATGATCAATTATTAAAGTCATAAATCCTACCTTAACTATATATTATAGAACTAACGACCCGCCCGCGGCTTCGCCCGCTTTAATTAAACTATTTCGCTTACTTTCATGTTCTAATAACATTATCACTTTCAAGACAATATCCATACATTGAAAACTAAAATTGGTCAATTAATAAAAAAATGTAGCAATTTTATTGAACTTAATATTTTATATTGATGCAAGTTTTTTTTTTATTTTTTTAACCGATTCAAATAAAATAAACAGTAAATGTTAAGGAAAGTTTGCCAAAATATTATAGTGAAAACTGCTTCTAAATCCAGTTAAAAAAAAGACACATTAAAAAACGTACCTTATAAGTTGCTTTTTTTACTAAACCTTTGATGTACAGTGATCGGTTTCAAAATTATTATAAGAATAAATTATCACAACACTACACATATATATAAAACACTTTACAATTAAAAAATCACTATAAAATAGTGCTCCAGTCCTCCAAAACGGTGTGAAAGAACGTTTACTTTTAAAGAAACAAGTACCTAAAAAAACGTATCAATTATTGTTATCAATTAACAAATGGTTTGAAATATATATAATTTAAAATAAAATATATAGAAGTGAAGTATCTACGAATGTCTTACAAGAACTGCTAATATAAAGGTAAGTAGCATCAAATATATATTATAAAGAAACGCTACACCTCTTTAGATAAGAGAAATCATTACGAGATTACCAATGTTTGATTTAATTTAGAGGCGGAATGGGTTTAAACAAGGCAAAGACGGCGTTGAGTTACGCTATATAAAAAAATTAACTGGAATTCGTGCCTCTTGTAAATTGTCGCCTCCTATATATAAAGAGGTGCAGTAATGCTAATTTCAGTTAATACTTGTTATTATTATATACAAATCTATGAATAAGGCCCGTCGTGGCGCAGGTGCATAAGCTTGCGACTGTGAATGCGACAGGTTTTGGGTACGATCCCCACTCGAGGCAATCTTCTCTTCGATTTGGTAACAAGAAAAAGCGCGGCGTTGAGTTCCGCCACTCGACGGAAAGTGGGGAGGTCGGAAGTGGGGAAGTCGGAATATGTGTCTGTGACACTAGGTTCCCATGTTCCCTGAACTTAAATTATCAAATTTTTTTAATTAAATTTTAAATTCAATATCGGAAAGTAAATGTCAATGACATACCAACATAATATGCAAATAATTGATAAAAGTGCATTACGATTGTTAGTCATTAATGTCTACACAGACATAAAATAATGATATCAATTTTTCATTTAACACTCCAGGGTAACGTGGTGTAGTGGAGTAATATATGAATGTGAATGTGGCGGTAATAAGTTCGATCCCACTACCACAGTGTCTGGGCTTTGGGCGTTGCCATACAATATACAATATGTACAAAAAATATATACGTAGGCCTCGAAAGGCTTCTTATATGATTGCGTCATATAAAGTAATATAATTGAAATAATATTTTAATACTTTATCAAACGCGTCAAAGAAATTCGCAAACAGTTACGAAATGGAGTACATACATATATTTGTGTCAGTCAAACATCGAGCCACAAAATTATAATGTTAATTTCTAAGTAAATATTGTGCAAGAAATTCGACGTTACGCGACAAGAGCATGTGTATGTGTATATCTAAATCGGTTCAAGTCCTTGGACGGATTCTGGGAGACGCGGGTTTGCTATTTCCAATTTTTTACACGAGATTAAATTTGGCATTGTAGTATTAAATTATTGTTTGAATTAATTTTATCAATATGCAATGCCTCAAATTCGGCGAAAAGTGGGGAATTCCCCACGGAACGGAACGGAGTGTCTTAACACTAGGTTCACAAGTTCCGTCTGCTTACCTCGTCATATGCGGATTACAGCGTAAAGCTGGAAAAAAATATCTAAGAATCTTTTATTAATTCAAAAATAATTCTAACAGATGGTAAAAATCAGTAATACTGTTTGATAATTATATGCTTTATGTCAGGGTTCCACAAGGAACTACTTTGTCTCTTATATTTTTGTTCCTTTATACAAATTACTGAAACTGATGATAATATTTAACCAAAATATCAATATATAATATCTGTAGGGATTAATATTACACAATTCTAATTTACTATTAAAACTTTGAATGTATCGGGATTTGAACTCGCGCCTCTTGTATAATCCGTATAGGAAAGAGACAAAATGCATGAGACACTTAAAAAATTATAAAAATAAGTATATACTGAATTCAGATTCTGATTCTGATTCAGCTTGATTCATTGGTTTAAATCAATGAATGAAGCTGAATCATATAAACAATCGAGAGAAATCAAAAATATAATTCCTCTAAAGATATCATTATTAGTTATCTATAGTAGGTACCTAATTATTTCCGTTACATTAACAAAGTATTGTTTAATGTAATAAAATTTTATTTTGCTGTTTTAGCTTCACGCTGTATCTCACACGTAACAATGTAGGCAGAGGGAACCCGGGAACCTAGTTTTAAGACACTTTAGTTCCCCACATTCCGAATTTGAGGCATTGCGTGTTGAACGTACTTAACCCCGCGCTTTGACCTAGGGACCAGAGCAAAACAAAATGAAAATATTAAATATTTAACTTCCTTGAATGGAGGTCGAATCCATAATCTGTCGCGCTTACATTAGCATGCCACTACATGTTTGTGCATGTGCGCCACAATTGGCCTCACACTGTATAGATAATAATATTATTATCTTTATCTATCTACACATTTGTGATCATTGAAAATTGTCATCAGATATATTGTTGATTGAGTGATTTTCTGATAACTTGGTAAATGAATCATTAAACTTTGTATGGTACTAAGAGTTTTTTTTTTAGGTTCACGCTGTATTTTACCTATTGCGTAATAGACAAAAAGAATCTGGAAACCTTATTTTGCCACACTTTATTCCCTTATCCTCACTTTCCACAGAATCGAGGTATTGTGTTTTAAATGGGGAAACCGAAGAGCGGCCTCTTTGCTTCGTTGCCAGAACTAGGCAATTGAAATATTAAATACTTCATTTCCTTGAATGGTAATCGAACTTACAACCGAAACGTTAACAGTCGCACGATTGGATCTCTGCGCCACGATGGCCTCGACAAAAGTGTAGGCTTTCATTGAAATTACGGAACTTGCCTTAATAACATGTTTGTTTCTTTTTTTTCTTTAGCTGTATATTCCGCACATGGCAGGATAATCAGCACCGTTCCATTCTCCACTTTCCGCCGAATTTGAGCTATTGCGTATCGAGTGGCGGAACACAACGCCGCGCTTTACCTTGTTACCAGAGCAAATAAATGAAAATATTAAATATTACATTTTCTCGAGTGAAGATCGAATCCACAGCCTGTCGCTTTTACAGTCACACGCATGTGCCCCTGGGCCATGACAGGCTTCATATACCGGGATAGGGAGTGGAGAAATTAAGATAATTTATCTTCAACTCGGAATCAAACCTGTAACCGTCATGTTTGCAGTCAGACTTTGTACCTATTCGCTGTGACCGCTTCAATATTTTTTTATTTTAGTTTTTTCTAACAAACCGAGTGGTTCTATGAAAGAGTATATTAAATAAAGCTATTGTAATATAATTATGCCCATTTTATTTATCAATTTGCTTATCTTTTGCAATAAAATCTAAAAATATAAAAAACATCTTACTACTTCGTATGAAAGAAAACGATCAAGTGCGAATCAAACTTGCACACCATTGGTTTCGTGGAAATTTCAATTTTCTAGGCATCAAAAAGTATGCTATAGTTTCTGATTGCACAACGAATGTAGATGACAAATTGAAATTTGTGGACGTACGCACTCGCACTCTTTATATAAAATGAACTAAAAAATATAACTTTGTGGTTATTTTTTATATAAATTTAAATACCTATAAATTTTCTCGAGTTAGCTTTGATAGACGGGCAGACCTACAATCCTATAAGGGTTCCCTTTTTACATTCGAGGTAGGGAACCCTAAAAAACGCATGTAAACAGCATGTATCAACAAACTCGTTTTGCGCAAACATATACAGATGCTTGAGGGAAACAATTAATTCAATTGAAAAGAAACATGCTAAGCCATGACCGTGACATCCTCAATTAGAGACGTGACCTGATGACTCACGTCATTTACTATGTAGAAAATGAAGTAAGTGAAACATTTAGCCCCAGCAATTTGTGTGACAGATATAGTGGAGAAAGCGGAGAAAAGAATCGTTAAGACACTCCTCTCTTTAAATTTTTTTTTCAGCTTCACACTATATGATGCGAAGAACAAAGTAGAAATATGAAACCTGGGAACCTAGTGTTAAGACATTCCGTTTGCAATAGGATTATTGCGTTCCATAATATCTGACGAATTCTATAGGTACTACTTTAGGAGTGGCGGAACTCTACGCCGCAGTTTACTAGAGCGACGAAACAAAAATATTGAGAGCCGTTGCTTTTAGAATATTGTGTATGCCTCTCCAGACCATTTACCTCAAGATCGCATAGCCCGTCCTTTGGAGCACGGATAATTCGAGCTTCTAAATTAATGGCTATCAAAAGTTTTGACAAACCTTAATGCTTTGTTTTTGCTGTAAATTGTATGACTATCAGCGCTTAATCAATACCTATAATAAAAATTTCTAATAAAATTTCTTTTTTTTACAGATTCACACTGTATTCCACACATGGTGGTGTAGATAGACTAGAGGTGGTGTAAATAACTTGTTATTTTTTTTTTATGGAAAGACACGGCAAACTTGCGTGCGGGTCACCTGATAGTAAGTGATCACCGCCGCCCACGGCCCCGTGTAGCACCAGAGGAGCTACAGGAGCGTTGCCGGTCTATAAGGTAAAATCCATAAAATAAATATTTAATTAATTTAATAAAAAATGAGTGCAAACACCGGACACTTAAGCCCTATCAACTTATATAATTTATACCGCCCGTCGACAAACAATCCTGAAATCGGTACAGAACCCTCGGTGGATAGGTCTGACTCGCGCTTGACTGTTTTTTATATTACGAAATCTCGAAAAGGCCTAAATAATGTAAGCGCGAACATTCTTAGTTCAATATACACATAAAAAAAAATACTTGGTATATATCAATTATTTTATTTTTTTCTAAGTGGCCGTCATGGCGCAGTGGCAAGCGTGTGACTGTCAACGCGACTAATTGTGAGTTCGATTCCCATTTAGAGAACTGACTCTCTCTCTCTCCGTTTTGTTGTATGTTTGAAATTTTCTATCTGGTTTACTAATCATCTTAACTTGGAGTAACTCAACACCGTACTATATTTCATCTAACGAGACAGGAACAATATAACAATTTTATAACAGCAGAGGGGACCCGGGAACCTAGTGTTCCCGGGTTCCCTCTGCTGTTATAAAATTGTTATATACTCCGTTCCACTTCCGCTCCCCACTTTCCGCCGAATTTGAGGCATTGCGTGTTGAGTGGCGGAACTCAACACCGCGCTTTTGCCTTATTACCAGAGCGAAGAAATGATTACATTAAGCATTTAAATTGAAAATATTAAATATTTCACTTCCTCGACTGGGGATAGAACCCAGAACCTGTCGGTTACAGTCACACGCTTGTGCCGCTATATAACTATTTAAAAAATGAAACGTCCTTTAAACTACTTATAGTAAGTATGTGTTTCAGCCTCGTGCATTATCTCGCACATGGCAAGGTAGGCGCTTCCGTTCTCCACTTACTTCCCAATTTGAAGCATTGTTTGTAGAGTGGCGGAGGTTAACGCCGACTTATAGTTATATTCCAAATAAATATATCTGTAAAATCCGCAAGGCCAGCTAGATATCTACCAACTGTGTTACAATAACTTATATTTATTTTGAACCTTTTTTCCTCTTACATTATTCAAGGCAGGCCTTATTATCTGAATCTAAAAACTGAGGCTAACTTTCTAGTATACAATTGTGAAGTATTACATAATACGAGTATATTGATTTTAGTTTTTACCTGAAGTCTGTCGTGGCGCTGGGGCACAAGTGCGCCTGTAAACATGACAGGTTGTGGTATCGATCCCCACTCGAGGAAACTAAGTATTTAATATTTTCATTTCTTCAAAATGCAACGTTAAATTACGCCACTCGGCTCGCAATGTTTTAAGAATTCAGCGAAAAATGACGAACAAAATATTACAAGGGGAAGCACAGTGTTTTACTATTACGTTCCAATGTTCCCTTGATTATTTAAATGGAAGTAACTAAGTGTATGTAGTGTATTTGTTAAGAAAAATATTAATGAATTTAGCAAAATCTGGGATATAGATAATATTAATACTAGAAATAAGTTTAATCTCAGTGCACCTATAACTCGATTGCGTTGAATTCGTAATTCTTTCATGGGACAGGGTGTACGCTTTTACAATAGGATCCCAGAAAACGTCCGAGAATTTTCTATTTCACAATTTAAAAAAGTTGTGAAAAGACGTTTGTGTGTTAAAGGTTATTACCAAATTAACGACTTTATAAATGATAACACGCCTTGGGAATAAAATGCTCGCTCCAGGCTATTTCAAAAGTAACATCGTCAATAATAAAAATATGCTATAAAGTTTTGATTAAAAAACACACGTCCCGCTGAGTTTCTTTCGCCGGTTCTTCTTAGATCCGAGGCAGTAACTTTAGTAAACTTTAGTAAATTGAAAAACGTATAAAGATTTGAACTAAGCAGGATTTGAAGCCGCGCCTCTTGGCCTTGTCCTTGGACGGATTCCAAGAGGCGCAGGTTCAAATCCTGCTTCGTTCAAATCTTTATACGTTTTTAAATTTAGTGAACTGGTGGTAAATTGTTTGACGTTCAAAAAACGAAGCTTATTACTTCTTATTTTGAATTAAAATATTTGAATTTGAATTAGACAATCAAAATGCCCGGTAAATCTGATTGCAGGTATTTACAGTGGTTCATGTCGAAAGGAATACTACCTGTCTTTTTATAGCTTATAAGTGGCCTAGCCTATATTTATTAATGGACTATCCAATATAGAAATATTTATTTATTTTAAACTATATTCCTGAGATAAGAGCGTTAAAACATACATACTGATTTATAATATTACTATAGATAATTCTAGTATAATATTAATTGTATTGCGTAATGGTAATCTATGCATTACTCACGCAAAGCGTTTACAACAAATTTTCTCTAACAATTTAGTCAAAATTACAAAATTGAATTAAAAAAGTTTTTTTACAAGACCGTAATCGTAATCATGATTATAATTGGCAGGGTGGGCAGAGGGAACTTGGGAACCTATTGTTAAGACACTCCGTTTCGTTCCCCAACTTTGATCGTAATCAATATTAATTAATTTTTGTCTTATTTAAAAATGTATTACTTAACGCTATGTCCCAAGCGGGGAGCCATAGCCATCGGATCAAGAATCGGAGGAAAGATCGGAGAATCCGATCGCTATGGCTCCCCGCTTGGGACATAGCGTTAAGTAATACATTTTTAGATAAGACAAAAATTAAGTAATATTGATTACGACCAAAGTTGGGAAACGAAACGGAGTGTCTTAACAATAGGTTCCCAAGTTCCCTCTGCCCACCCTGCCAATTATAATCATGATTACGATTACGGTTGTGTAAAAAAACTTTTTTAATTCAATTTTGTAATTTTCACTAAATTGTTAGAGAAAATTTGTTGTAAACGCTTTGCGTGAGTAATGCATAGATTAGCATTACGCAATACAATTAATATTATACTAGAATTATATATAGTAATATTATAAATCAGTATGTATGTTTTAACGCTCTCATCTCAGGAACATAGTTTAATATGAATAAATATTTCTATATTGGATAGTCCATTAATAAATATAGGCTAGGCCACTTATAAGCTATAAAAAGACAGGTATTTTTGTGACAGGTAGTTTCGTGATGATCCACTGTAGATACCTGCAATCAGATTTACCGGGCATTTTGATTGTCTAATTCAAATTCAAATATTTTAATTCAAAATAAGAAGTTATAAGCTTCGTTTTTTGGACGTCAAACAATTTACCACCAGTTCACTAAATTTAAAAACGTATAAAGATTTGAACGAAGCAGGATTTGAACCTGCGCCTCTTGGAATCCGTCCAAGGACAAGGCCAAGAGGCGCGGCTTCAAATCCTGCTTAGTTCAAATCTTTATACGTTTTTCAATTTAGTATTTTTCTTTCCTAAGTGTGGAATAACACTTCAAAAGTAGTAAAAATATGAAATAGGTAGGGTAATCTAGTGTAAAATCTTACCCCTTTTCTGTTTCTTCCGCCCGTCTTTGAGACATTTGCGGGCGTGTCGATTGGCAGATTTTAACGCTGCTTCGTCTTGCCAGAGCTAGGAACGGGACCACAAACGTCGCTTGTACAGTCAGATATTGTTACTTTAATATAAGCTTACTAAAAAATTAGTGAGCTACCTGTACATATTTAACATAAGGAAACGAACTATTTCATTCGTTAAATGATTATTAATTGTTGGAATTTAACGCTACATTATGTTCAAATTGAAAATAACAACAGAAGGTAAAATTATGTATGAGGCCTGTCGTGGCGCATCAGCAAAAGCGTGTGACTGTAAACTACAGATTGTAGGATCAATCCCCACTCCAGGTGGTGAAATATTTAATAATTTCAAATGAAATATTTAATATTCTCATTTTTCCGCTCAAGGCAATACGTGGCGTTGAGTTACGCCACTCAACACGCAGTGCCTCAAAATTGTCGGAAAGTGGAGAAAGGAACGGAGTGTCTTAACACTAGTTTGTAAGGTTCCTAAGCTAACGTGCCTTGTGCGGGATATAGCGTGAAGCTGAGAGGAATAAATCAATTATAGTTTTTTTGTTCTTTAATAAACTTTTTAAAACATTTTTTGTTATACACTTTTAAAATATCATTAGTTCTCCCGCTCAGTAATATATATTGCGCAATGTTAACAAATTACAAAGCGGCAGTGCGTAGCACATTTTTTTACGTGCCTAGTTAAAGTAAGAGCCCTGCCATGGCGCAGCGGCACAAGCGTGTGACTGTAACCGACAGGTTCTGGGTTCGATCCCCACTCACAGAAATGAAATATTTAATACTTTCAATTTAAATGCTTAATGGTTCATTTCTTCGCTCT
This sequence comes from Eueides tales michaeli, assembly GCA_018249855.1. Classification (NCBI taxonomy): domain Eukaryota; kingdom Metazoa; phylum Arthropoda; class Insecta; order Lepidoptera; family Nymphalidae; genus Eueides; species Eueides tales. The sequence goes on along the minus strand of DWMZ01000296.1, from coordinate 6,728 downwards.
GGTAATAAGGCAAAAGCGCGGCGTTGAGTTCCGCCACTCAACACGCAATGTCTCAAATTCGGCGTAAAGTGGGGAATGGAAGTGGAACGTAGTGTAAATATTAAATATTTAATTTCCTCCAGTGAGGATCGAACCCACAACCTGTCGGTTACAGTCACACGATTGTGCTGCACCACGACAAGCCGGTTATTAATGGAAACTATTATTAAATTTCATTGATAATTTGCGATTAGAATATGCAGTCACAATAGTTCATATACGTTTACATCTGTTGTACGTTTACATAAAACCAACCGTATATAGAAAAATATAATTTCCTATAATCTATGAATCAGATATCAACAATTATACAGTTGTTATTTTTTTTCTAATGTGTTATAAAGTGATTAGAGCCCACAACCATAGTACAATAAATAGGACTGTCGAAAAATATAATTAAATAAAAACACAATGTATTTACAAATTATTTTTATTAAAATTATAATTTCCTGTATGTTACCACAAAAAGCTCATAACCAAAATATATTATTTAGAATGTAAGTTATAAACTATTTAGTTTATAATGCATTTTTTTTCATTAGTATTATTTTTATACGAAAAAAAAAAGCTTAGACGAACTTTTTCATACTATCAACGATATCCTAACTTCCTAAAAAGCTGTCAAATGTATGACGAAAGTAAAATAAAAAGTGCAAACGCTATAGCTCAATAGCAAAACACTTACCAATAATATTTATAATTGCTAATATATAATAACAAACGGCACTAAAAGAATAAATATATATATTTTCCTTAAAAAAACGAAAACCTTAAATATTTGTTGGACACAAGACACAGCCTCCTCTTATAATTGTAGAGTAAATACTGCAAGCACTGTACACTGTTGCCAACCTCACCATCGAGCAAAACTGTAGATATGCTTGAAAAAAACTGTAGAAAACTGTAAATATCAAATTCAAAAACAGCAAATCTACATCTTTATCTTTCTATTATTTTGTATTTGTATTAATGATAGTAATAAATAGAATACGTTATACGGAGGAAAATTAAATCATAAATATATAAAAGTTGTAAATAAATTAAACGTCAAAAGTCTGAAACATTTATAGGCCGTTTTCCGAATTGAGCTGGCAGCGCTCATAGCGTACAAACGTACGGTATACTTCGTGTGTCTATGACGTCACATGTGACTTGACTATTGCTTACAGTATTGACGGATCGGAGCATCAGCATCGTGAGTATTGTCGTTTTGACGTTCCACGTCAATGTTACTATCGTCACTTTCCTTTATTGCGGAAAATGCTTTAAATACAAGCACAAGCACTTTACCATCTTCATCGGCTACACCACAAACTGCGCTCATGTATATGTATATCAAAAAATGCTCTGTTCGGTTATGTTTAACTTGTTGAATCAATAAGCACACTCACAGGTTGGCCGAATTATTAATATTGCTAACATTCGCTCACTGAATCGGAAGCCACGTTAGCAGTTGAAACGTCGTAAGTGCTATAGTATAAATATTAAAATTGTACATTAAATTTATTTGTGAGTTATGGGAAAATGTATAAGTAATTATAAGATATCAGTCTACTGTTTTAAAGTTTATTGGATATATGAAAAGTTTCAATATCAGCTCTTGGGCAACTTAATTTATTTTATTCCTTCTCATTTCTATTTTTCAAAGTCATACCTTAGCCGTTTTCCGAATTGTGCTGACAGCGCTCATAGCTTACTAACGTGCGGTATAATTCGTGTGTCTATGACGTCACATGTGACTTGACTAGAGCCTACAGTATTGATGGTTGAGGCGTTAGCATCGTGAGCATTGACATTATTTTGACGTCCCACGTCAATGTCATTATCTCGCAGTCACTTACCTCGGTTGCGGAAAATGCTTGAAACACAAGTATTTTATCATCTTCATCGACTATACCACATACTGCGCTCATGTTTATATCAAAACATGCTCTGTTTGCTTATGTTTAACTTATTGAATTCATAAACACTGTCACAATGGGTCCGAATTTTCATTTTGCTAACAGACGTTGGCGCGCTCACTAAATCTGTACCCATGTTAGCAGTTGAAACGTCGTAAGTGCTGTAAGCACAATTCGGAAAACGGCCCTAGTCGTTGGATTTTATAGATTTCAAAACTAAGCTACTACTTTTTTACAACAACAATATAGTGTTAGTTATTGGCATGGAACTTTTTCTAGGCCGGTTTCCGAACTAAAAAAAAATAGTTTGTGGTGTAGGCGATGAAGATGGTAAAATGCTTGTATTTCAAGCATCGAGGCAAGTGACGATAGTAACATTGATGTAGAACGTCAAAGAAATGTCAATACGATGCTAACCCTCCGACCCGTCAGTACTGTACGCACTAGCCAAGTCACATGTAACATCAAAGTCACATAAATTTTACCGCATCTGTGGTACGCTATGCACGCTGTTTTGATAATTCGGAAAACGACCATAATTTGTAGTAGGATATTAAATCATATTTAGAGAATTATGGCAACATTAATATGCTATGTCAAATGTCAACGTCAAATTCTCAGAATTGCGGATGTCAATTCTCAATACCACTTATACAGTGTTCGCGATAACCATAAAGGCTAAGGTCTGGTCGACTGAAAAAAGTACATTTTTACGTGATTTTCAGTAAATTTTAATAGAAAGTATTAAATAAATGCTGTTACGTGCCCTTTATTGTAGTAAGACGCAGATATTGTGAATAATATCGGTAAGTTTTTGCTTTTTAGCTTAGTTTTAAGAACTTTCACATTTCGATTAAAGTTTTATATTAATTAGGAGCTTTTTTACACTTTACGCGACCTTGAAACTATGAACAGAATATTTGATCTTAAATGTAACAATGCATAACCAAAAATTGTGAGCAATGATAATTTTCGATACAAAAAATTATTACTTTTACTTCCAATAAATATATAATATTAAATAAATTTAAAAGTTCTTACATAATTATTTTTCTATAGTGGCAAAGTAGACATATAACAAAAATTCTCTGATATCATAGTAATTGGTTCATATAAAATACATAGTAATTAAGGACAAAACACGGTGTTTGGTTGCACAATAATAAGTAACAAAAACATATTCATATGAAAAACTGAAAATTGCTTATCATTACATTTATTCTGGTTTCATCCACATATACCTTTATACGTAAAAACGTAAAAAACGAAAGTAATGGACCTAGAATATTAAAATTAGTATGGACATGATGGATATCTATATAGATAGGTTAAATTTATTAAGAAAATTTTTTTAGGGTTCCGTACCCTGAGGGCAAAACAACGAAAAAATTTTAACAGAAGATTACAGTTCGCACTTGGCAGATTTTTATTTAATTTCAACGAAAATGAGAAAACGAGATTACACATTGTGTGTCAAAGTTTACGACAACTACAGTATTGTGCTCAATTCCAGTCGCGATTGCGCTCCCTTATATTAACTTAACTTCGCTTCACGCTATCCCTAGCTGGGTAGACAGAGAGAACAGGGTGTCAAACAATACGGTCTCGGCACTTGTAAATACTTATTTTTTTTTAATGAAACCTTCATAACCTGTTTGTTGGCCGCAAGTCTAGGTTTCAATTCCATAGCGGAACTCTTTCTTGCCACCAACCGAAATGCTCTCAAGCAATCGCATAGTAGTTCCCACCCAGTGTCGCTGTATAAGCCAAAGGGCCATATTGAAGTATTTAAGTTCACGAAAAGAAAAAATTCAATCACTGTCAATTAATGAAAACCATCATTGAATAAAAATTATTATATTTTTCCTACTAGCGACCCCAATGGCGGCCCCACAAGTATTACACTATTTTAAATATAATATTAGTAAATACTAATCTAAATTACTTTCTTGTTCTAATAACATTATTACTTTTAAGACAATATCTACACATTAAAAAACTAAAATTTGCCGAAATAAATGTTTTAAATTGATGGAACGTTTTAATTAGTTAACTGATTTAAATTAAACAAACACTAAACGTTAAATAAAGGCTGCCAAAATATAATGGCCAAAGCTGTATTAAGATCTAGTTAGCCGTTTCTGAGATTAGCGCACAGACAAACAGATAAAATGTTAAAAATCACTATTTTGGACCTTATTAATGAACATATATTTTATATAAGACGTATATTTAATATAGCTTCCACGTACAGTCATTGATCGGTTTATATACATAGGTTTATTATAAATATATATATTATAAATATAGATAGCATTCAGCTTGGTCAGTAACGCACATTTTGTGGACAGTGGAGAACAAATAGGCGATAAAATGAATTCTTCTGCTGCTTCCTATGTAACAATGTTTTCATTTAAGATTTTTTTTAGGGTAAAATGCTGCCAAAATCAGAACGTCTGGCAACACAGTAATTGTATATTCATATATAATACTTCAACTGACTGATTGATAGGCAACACGCAGACGAAAATACTGCATTCAGAAAAAAAATTTCATAAAGATTAGGTACTATACGGAACCATAGATAATTTTTAGAAACACCAACGCGAATTGGCACGGACGTGTCGAAGTCTTCACAAAAAAAATTGCGTCTACCATTGATTATGTTTAAACAAATCAGCTTCACGCTGTATCCCGCACAAGACAGGATGGGGAGAAGGAACATGGGAACCTATTGTTAAGACACTTCCGTCCGTCCATCCTGTTCTCCACTTTCCGTCGGAATTGTCTGCTATATATTTTTTGGTATCATTTTTTCTTATTTGGACACAATTTCCCTAAACGGAGTGTAATCAGTACATACATCAGTCTGATATATATGTCGGAAGCTGTCGTTGTCTAGTCATATCGTGACTTAGCAAAACGCGGAGATCATACGAATGTAATAAAAATTATATAATCTAAATTCAGTAGCATTGACTACCTTTTTAGATAAAGTATGTCAATATATTTTTTTCATGAAATGTTTTTCTTATCACATGATTTAAGATATGTCGTTAAGTACGTTTTTAGCGAGGAAACTAAAAATCATATTTTATTTAACGAAATCTATATTATATATCCTTAACTAAGTGCGGCGTTGAGTTCCGCCATTCGTCACACAACGTGTTTAAGATAGGACGGAGCTTTAAAGAAGCTTCTCTCTTCCTACCTTGCTATATTCGGTATTCAGCGTGAAACTAAAATAAAGAAAGAAAAAAAACAATTAGGGCCGGTCGTGGTTCAGATTGACAAGTGTTTAATTGAAAATGCAACAGGTTGTAGGTTCGATTCCTATTCGTGAAAATTAAATATTTAATATTTTCTATATCTTATTCTGGTGCCAAAGCAAAACGGCGTTGAATTCCGACACTCAACATGCAACGGCTTCAGAATTCGAGGGAAAGTGGCGTACGGAAGTGCCTCAATGAGAACGGAGAACCTTAACACTAGACCCCCCAGGCGCCCTCTGCCTACCCTTTTATGTATGCGATACAGGGTGACCATAAAAAAATAAACAAAGTCACTCAATGTTTCCATTTACATTTGTTTAGAGAATACGTACTAGGAAATCATTTGTTAGTGTAACAAGACGAGGCCCGTTTATACTGTAAATATAAATATTTTCACTAACTGAAATTTGATAAAGAGCGATGTGGCTAAGTAGAGCGTGTGAATGTAAACACGATGATCGCGGTATCGATTCTCTCTCTCGGAGAAATGAATAATATGAAACAATTAAACCCGCAATGTCTAGATGGGGATGAAATGAACAGCGCATTGGGAACAGAATGTCTGAACGTTCGGTTTTCTCCGTGCATAGGCCAGTGGTTCCCAAAGTGGTCCCTACGGACTCTCAAGGATCCCCAGCATCAGTAAGGTAGGCCAATAAAGATTAACAATGATTTGGGGCTAACGTCCCCTGGATAGCATTAGGGAACACGCGGAGGTTGTAACATAAAATTCTGAACTTCTGTTTGTTCATTCAGTTCACATATAGAAAAGGTGAAAATATTCATAAATGAGAAACTTAACACAGTGATCTATTAAGGATGCAAAATTCTGTTTACGTGACAGATTTTAGAAGAGAAAAACATTCAACTAGACAGTTATATATATTTTTCATCTTCCCGTTATATCCCGCACATGGCAAGGTATACATGGCAGGGCAGCAGGCGGGGAGAATTTGGTAACCTAGTGTTAAGACACTCCTCCGTACTCCACTTTCCGTTGAATTTGAGGCACTGCGTGTTGAGTGGTCTCAACGCCACGCTTTGTCTTATTACCAGAGCGAAGAAATGAATTTATTAAATATTTCATTTCTTTGAGTGAGGATCTTATTAACATTTGTTTCTTGAATTTTGATTTTATGCTTTATATTACCTTTTTACTTCGGGGTACGTTGAACATTTTTGAATATAAAAAGGGGTGGATAGAACAAAAAATTTGGGAATCTCTGAATATTCTGTCATGTGCAAGTGTGATATGAAAAAATATGTAAGGTAATTAGACTGTTAGTTTATAGTATGGGTAATCGCGGAAAATGCCAGCCTTAATTATAGAACAATAGGTCATTACCAACACACATGTACTAACATACGTGTGGAAAGACGGAATTAAACTTATTATACAATATATATATATATATATATATATATATATATATATATATATATATATATATATATATATATATATATATATATATATATATATATATATATATATATATATATATATATATATATA
>DWMZ01000295.1:0-26200 GCA_018249855.1 Eueides tales michaeli | reverse complement strand
CAAGGCTCAGGTTCGTCCTCATGTTGAATACTGCTCCCACCTATGGGCAGGCGCCCCTCAGTATCAACTGCAGCCTCTTGACTCTATTCAACGGCGGGCAATTCGAATTGCCGATGATCCCATACTAGCATACGGCTTAGAACCTTTAAGTATACGGAGAAACGTTGGTTCTCTCGCGGTGTTCTACCGTCTCTACTATGGGGAATGTTCCAATGAGTTATTCAACCTAGTTCCACCATCCTCTTTTTACCATCGTGCCTCCCGCCTCAGAAGTAAATACCATCCACACCACCTTGTAGCATTTTTAGCATCCAACGTGCGCGCATCAAGATCATTCTTCCCGCGTACGTGTAGGCTGTGGAATGATCTTCCTCCTGAGGTGTTCCCAGAGCGCTACGATTTAAGTGCTTTCAAGCGTCGTGTGTACAGACACCTTCACCCTAAAGGCCGGCAACGCACCTACAACCTCAGGATGTAGGTGTTCATGGGCGAAGGTTTTGCTTACCTTCAGCTCGTTTGCCCCCTCTTGATATAAAAAAAAAAAAAAAATTACGATGTATAAATTAACATCGAACCTATGACAATCACAAGTAATCAGATATTAATGGAATGTAAAATTATCTTTAAAATTCCCTTTAAAAATAAACGTAAGTAATTTTGCACCTGTTAAACGATACAACAGAACTTGCGAGAAATGAAAACATTTAATTTCTTCGAATAGGTATAGTATATATTTTTTTCATACAACAAAAAACTACTAACATATTAGCAGTATAATAAATCATTTATTACTGTCACGGATGTTAGTCATTTGGTGACGCAGATATTCGACTTGTATCTGACATTGACAAAGTACTATTAATCCTGGTGGATACTGGCATAATTAATGAAATATATGTACGATTCTATACCCATATACGGTATTCTTGAATAGAAGGGAAGCTAGAAAAACCATATGTTAAGATACGATGCGTATTTAAGGCGGAGCTTAACGCTGCGTTTTATCCGAACAGTGCTAAAATGTGTATAAAATATTTCATCGTGTAAGAATTGTGTTTATCTGAGTGTAAATCAAACCCTTATACAAAGTACTCTTTCAATTTCACGTTGTGCATATGGCAGACAAAGGGAACTTGGGTACGTAGTGTTAAGACACTCCGTCCGGAACGGTCCCTCGGTGGGAAGTTGAATTTGAGACATTGTGTGTTGAATTAACAACACTGCGGCATACTAGCCTATTTAAAATATTTTATACTTATCTTCACGCTGGATCGCATAAATCATAAGCAGAGAAGTGTCTTAATGAGAATATTTCATTCTCATTAAGACACTTTCTTTTACAGTCGCAAGCTTGTGTGTGTCGCAAGTGCCTACGCCACGAGATTTTGACTGGAAATCGAACCCACAGCCATTTACCCTTAAATAATCCAACTTCAATTAATAAATTTATATTTAAAATATTGTTATTAAAACACCAAAATGTAACGAATTATCAATTTTAAAGTACACAGTGTAGTAACCACTGAGTTTTACACGCCTCGCTTGGTTAAGGACGATGCGTGACCTGATACTGGCGGTGCTTACATAAACTGTATACAGTAACAAAAATAGCATATGATGATGCTGGATAAAAATATGTAAAACCGCTATTGCAGGGTATGTTGAGGGAACCTGGGAACCTAGTTAGACAATCTGTACTCATTAAGAGACTTCCATTTCCCGCTTTTTATGGAATTCCGGAGATATTGCGTTTAGGCTGGCGGAACTCAACGCCCAACCCTGTTACCAGAACGAGGAAATGAAAATATATATGTAGTATATGTTTATTTTCTTCGAGTAGAGATCGAATGAATAACCATATCGCATTTGTAGTCGCACGCTTGTGCCCCTGCGTAACGACTAGCCTCTTATTATACAATATTTTTACATTAATTATATCTTATTCTGATGTATAAACTAGGTAATTGTAAAGTTTTATCTAAATTTGATCAACACTTCTTGCGTGAAAGGGAGCAAACATCCATACTCACACACTTTTATATTCATAGTATTAGTAGAATCATAATTTGAAATAAATGCCACGGTTTTGATGGGGTAGAAGGAACCTGGGTCCCTGGAAAATATAAATTTTATATTTTTCCACAATTTTTATAATAAAGGGTTTATAATTATATGTTTTATAAGTCCCACACATTATAATTGTCGAAGGTAACGAAATAATATTGCTGATAGGCTGATAAATTTACTAAACGTACAAAGCGCGGCGCTTAGTTCCGACATGCAATGTCTAAAATATTCGATAGGCCTATACTCACACAATATAATTTTTTCGGGATTTTTAACTAATATAACTAGTAAATAAGAATATATTTTGTATAAATGAAGGTACCTGATATATTTTACTGATCAAGAGAGAAGTAATATTAAATTTCCTCTAATATATATCCCACCAAAAACATTTCATGTGAAATGTTGCCAAGACGACCTTCGCTACCGTTGCACAGGTAATGTGAATATTTCGTTTCTGAAGTAAGTATCGAAACAGCCAAGCCGCACATTTTTACTGATATGTAGAATTTGTCAAGCTTGGGTCGGTAGAGTTAGGCCGTGTAGATTCAGACGCTTGGCTCTACATGAGATCTGATATCTTTTTCGCAGAGCAAACCTTATGTGGTCGTCTTGGCAACAATTTACATGAAATGTTTTTGGTGGGATTTTAGTTATTTTTGTAAGTTGCTAGGCAGACTTTTTCGTGTTTATTGTATTAATTAAAAGTACTGACAGTCGATTTGCCCACCTTGTCATCAAAGAGCGTAAATAATGATGAGAGACTCTTGATTAAGGCGGATGTTCTTGTGAGTAGTATTAGTTAGTCACTGTCTACAGTCCCGTGTAAACTTTCATGTCTTAATTCATATAGTTGCTGAGTCTCTTTAAACTTCCAGCCCCTCCCCCCCTTTTAGGGGTTGGGGTGAAAGTTACATGCTTATCTGGGTGCACAATAGTGTTTTTCCGTATACTGAACTTTGTTTACATACTAAATTCGGTTTACTGGCACTTCAAGAAGTACCCTAACATTTTGACCTCTACATACATTTTAGGAGATGGGGGGCGAAAGTTATAAGTTTATGATTTTTTTTGTTGGTTGTATACTAAACTTAGATTACATACCAAATTTCAGCTTTCTACCACTTCAGGAAGTAGCCAAACATTTTGATGATCATCAGTGCATCAGTAACGAAAACGATGTATTTTAGATATCAATTAAATCTAAGGTATTTGAGCTATTTAATTGAAACTTTGTATGTTTAATAAGTCTACTATTGAAATCATATCTTGAGAATTTGAATTATCTGGTAAATCAGAAACCAACTCTATGAGGTTCAAAACATCGACGAAACAATTCGAGAAAAGTAGGTAGTGTCCTTGCGATTCGCTTGGTTCGTCTTGGCTGGGGCACTACCGTGCCCCCAGATCCCGTATATGGTAAAGAACTTAGGAATACGATGTTAAGACTCCGTTCACATTAGATATTTGGTTCCCTATTTGCCGCCAGCATTTGAGGCATTGCGTGAGTGGCGAAACTTAACGCCGCGTTGCCGTAGCTTTTTACTAGATCAAAGAGATCAAAATATTACAATCCTTTCTTCGAGGGATTTGATGTGGATTCAATGCGCATTTGGAGATAACGAAATATTTTCATTTCCTCGCTTTGGTGTAAAGAGAAAGACTGGCGTAGAGCGCGGGCACTCAACACGCAATATCTTAAAATTGGGTAGAAAATGAAGTACCGCAGCGTAACATTAGGTTCCCTATTTCATCCTACTAAATGCAGGATACAGCGTGGAGCTAAAAAAATCCTTAAAAATATACTGGCACATTTAAATTAATAATAATTGTGTCAACATTTTATCCGAATAGAAAGTTATTTCAAAAGCAAATTAGTTCCACTTTTCGTTTGCAATTTTGATTTTGTAATTTAGTGCATTTGCTAAGAACCTGAATGTGGGTCGTATGAAAACGGTTTGGAAGGTTTTCAAAGGAGACTTCTAGTCTCTAGCGGGAAATACCTCGATTTTCAGTCAAGTTGTTTGTGTGATAAATAATTAAGTACCGATAATTTTTCTTATATTAAACGCAATTAACTAAAATGATGTGGATCCTCCGGAGGGTCAGGCATGCTTTTTACGTGACCTCCCCCAGTATCGTAGATTCTGTGTTTTCGAAGGTCAACCGAGATCTCCCCCTACTTATCTTACCACATTATATATTATTCCTGATTCGTAATTTGCTTGCTGGCTTTACGTACTATGAAATATACGTAATTCACAAAGTCTTGAAAATCTGCTAGATATAAAAATATTTATAGCTTAGTACATTTTTGGTTCATATCACCTAATAAAAAAATATTTAACAGTGTTGAAGTATGATTCTAATAATAAAATACTAAAAAACATACAGATATTTGCAATTTAAAAACTAAAAGGAAATATTAAGTTACTAAATGTTATAAACTCGTTATTTTGATTGACTGATGGTCTTAAGGAACAAAAACCCCATTGAAAAAAATGGATAATTCACTAAGTTTTATCTCAAAGTATTAAAAATAAAAAATATTTGCTATGTTAAACAAAGCTTAATATTTAATATATTTGATTTAATATTTAATATATTTTGATCCATTTGATTTATACGATTACTAATGAAATATACTAAATTTAGTTTCTGAAAATTATATAAAGTTATAAAAACTAGAATATTGAAATTCACTTAATGACTTTTAATTGGTTTAAAAATAAATAAAAGTATAACCAATCGATATTCTTCGAGAGGTACCCAATAACTTGGCAATTAACGCGCCCAGATAGTAAAAATATTTTTGCCTAAATGCTGTTATAATTTGTTAGTATAATTAATTATATTTAGGTTTACGCTGCATGCCGCATATGGTAGAGTAGGCCAAATGATCTTGGAAACCCAGCGATAAGACACTCCGTCTAGAGACTCCGTCCGTGTAGAGTGGTGGCTCAATACCGAGATTTGCCTTATTACCAGAGAAAAAAAATGCTAATACGGCGGAAGGATTTTAATTTAAAAATATTAAATATTTCATTTCGTCGAGTGGATTTTGAACCTGTTGCCATTAAGTTACACGCTTGTGCTGTTGCGCTACAACAGGCCTAAGAAAGATAGATTGATATCTAATATACATGAAAACGGATCAATTTATAACAATCTTTAGATTAGGTGATTGCAATATTGTCATCAGAGTACATCACGTGAATCGCGAAAATTGGATTTCGAATACAACAAAGACAATTAATAAGTCAGGGAGGACTCTCGAAGTATAAAACATTTGTAATCCCAAATTGAAATTTAAAAGTCATTTATCACGGCTGACATAAAAGTTGACATTGAGGACCCCTGAACAATTTTCAATTTATCTATTTTGTTACTAGTGTGTTAGTTTGATTTGTAGGATATTGTTACTTGTTTTTTGTATTTACGCTGTGCGGGATGCACATGGCAGGGTAGACATTTCGCTGAATTTGTGGTATTGCGTGTTGAGTGGTGAAACTTAACGCCTCAAAATTAAACTCAAATGTTTTGCTTGGTTACCAGAGTAAATAAATAAAAATATAGAATATTTTCCTTTTCGAGTCGTGATCGAAGCTACAACCTGTCACGTTTATATTCACACGTTTGGGCCCCTGCGCGACATCAGGCGTCAGGTTTGTTTTCTAGGTTACAAATTACTTTATTGTTGGATTTAAAATTCTTGTGAATATATTCGAGGCCTGTCGTGGCGCAGCTGCACAAGCGTGTGACTGTAACCGACAGGTTATAAATTCGATTCGTTGTGGAATCGAGTGGAGACTCGAGGAAATCATATATTTAATATTTTCAATTTAAATATTTAAAGTTTCTTTTCTTCGCTTTAGTAATAAGTTCTACCACTCAACACGCAATGCCCCAAATTTGGCGGAAAGTAGGGAACAAAAGTGGAAGTTCCCTCTGTCTACCCTGCCATGTGCGGGATTCAGCGTGAAGCTAAAAAAAATTTTAACGTCATTTGTCTTGGTAATTATGTATCATTGTCTCTGTACCGTCTTCTTGTTACCTCTCTATATATAACCTGATAAATGAAAAGTAAAATATGCTTAACTATATATATCTGGAACGCCATAATCAAATACCTAAATAAAAGAGGCGATGTTGAATTTTAATTTTAATTTCTTTTCATGTATCACAGAAGAAACTTGAAAACTTCAAATGAGGATCGAACCTACAACCTAGCGAGCTTACAGTCGCTTGCTGGTGCTCTATGCCACGACTACCTTAAGATTTTCCTTTACCAATATATCAACTACCAGTGGAATATTTCTGATATTTTCTCATATTTTTCATAGAATAATCTAATTACTGTCAATCAATGACAAATTTCTCGAAACTTCAGCTCTGATATTAATCTATGAAATTATTTATAAATGTAATTGACACGAGTTTGTTTTTTGCCTAAATAAGATTAAATATATTTTTTATGTTTCATAATATGTTGAATTGTTATTTATAAAATAAGGATTAAAAATTGATACACACGTCGTCATATGATACTGACGCTTATAATTGCAAAGGGTTGTAGATCCAATTGTTACTAGAGGAATATCTTAACGTTTCAGCTGTTGCGCGCGGTCTGTGAATCCGCAAAGAACTTTTTTTAGTCAGTGTACTAAAACTATAAACAAAATACGATTGCGGTTGTTTTATTAGACTTTAGATTATAGCTAGAAATTCATGAAGATATTTGAATAACAAGTCCAGTTTAAGAGTTCCGTTAATTTGATGTTACTGATAATGGATAATGACTATTCTCAAGTATTATCATAGTTTTTCTATTAGTTTTAAGTAAAAATTAAGAAAAAAATATTTTAAATTGTTTTGTTGATTCATAAATTTGATTTGCATATAAAGATATTTTTTTAAAGATTTTATGGACTGTTGTTCTATCCAGTATAAATAAACAAATATATACATAAACACCTTGTATTCATTTTATTCATACAGCTAACACTTCATTAATGCTTTACAATGACTTGAAATATCCATTAGTTTTTTTTAATAAAAACACGTAATATTGCGGAAAAACAGAACGCTGGAAGGTTAATTAGGACACTAACAATACTTCTGAATTGTTAGTTTATATGAATTGTTAGTATTTTCAGTACATATTTACCGTTGATGACGTGACCCCGAACTACGAGTTGAGGCTTTTTTTTTTTCGAGGTGAGACTTTTTTCGCACAACACGCAAAATTGCCTGATCGCGTAACAAAGAAATATTTTTTTTTTATATTCACGCTGTATCCTGCACATAGCAGGGTAGGCAGAGGAAACAAAAATAAAGATTTAGACCGTTTTTAATCCACAAAAGCAAAAAGCGAGATGTTATAAGTTTGATTTGTTTGTATATTTGTCTGTGGTACCGTAGATTCTGAATTAATGAACCGATTTGTTTATATCATACTCTCAGAATAAGTTAAGATAATTAATTAGTTCTTATAAATTTAATTTCGTGTTATGTTTATTATTTAACTTAGTATATATATATTTTTATAAAATGTATAAAAACGTTATTGTATACACCTATTTAGACACGCACATTGGTAACCTAGTGATATGATACTACATTTCCCATTTTCCACCGAATTTGAGACATTGCGTGTTGAGGGGTGAAATTCAACGCTACTCTTTTCTTTGTTACCAGAGCGAAGAAATAAAAATAATAAATATTTAATTTGAAAATATTAAATATTTGATTGCCTCGAGTAAGCATCGAACCCGCAATCCGTCAGGTTTACAGTCACAAGCTTGTGCCCATGCGCCACAACAGGCCACGACAGGTTTTAATTTATTAACTTACAAAATACTACTTCCAACTTCACAATCATTTACTGAGCAAAATATTTTAAAAATAATATAAATATACATTAAAAACAGATGCCTTGAGCAAATAATACAATATTCGATCGTATTAAAGTCCCAAAATACATCTTATTAACGTAAGTAAAAGCACAGCTGTTCACTCACACTCATCACGGTAAGATTTCCGCTTAACGGATTGCTTAAGATTAACAAGTACTCATCTCCTACCCCGTTCACATTGTAAACGACTATGAAATAAATATATTTTGTAGGATTAATAAACATATAAAATTATATAGAAAATAGATGGAATATTTGAGGCTTGTGACTGTAAGCACCACTGGTTGTAGGTGCGATCTTCACTCGAGAAAATGAACTTGATACACAATGCCTCAAATTTGGCGAAAAGTGGGAACCGAAACATTTTAATGGGAATGGAGTGCCTTAACACTGGGTTTCCAAGTTCCCTCTGCCTACCATTGTGTGTGTGGGATACTGTGTGAAGCTGAAAATAAAATGTAGGAAATTATAATGATGTAGGTATTTTTCGTTTACTTTGGGATAGTTCAGGAATATTTGTAAGTAAGCGGTGCTAAATTTCATTAAGTGTTTGGAAAGTAGGATTTAAAGTAGAGATTGGGTGATTTTTTGGTCTGCATGTTCAGTTATGAAGCAAAATTGAACGTAAACCTGGAATAAGATCTTATTTAAATATACCTGAAGACGTTCGTCTTGTCTAAATAGCTTAACGTATCCCACACATACCATGGTTGGCAGAAGAAACTTGTCTTTCCTCTCTTTTCAGAGACGCTGTCTTCTTCACTTTTCGGAAAGAGAAAATTAAAATAATCCGTTTCTCCAAATCAGAATGGACCCCGCAATCTTCATGCTTACAGTTAGATGCTCTCATACTACACCATGATGATTATTATACACAAAACTATAAATTTAAATAAAAAATAACCCTTAGCACTTTTATAAGCAAAATAAATATATAATTGTGTAAAAGACCTGATACTGATCAAACTGCTTTACCAACTTAAGTAACAGCTTTTCGATGAAACAAACCGCATCGAAATCACACAAACAGACAGACCGACATCTCAATTTTATAATATCCCGGCGCCAGGAAACACTCATATTAGTATTTCTTTAAAACACATTAATGAAGACAAAATATTCGGACAATAATTTAATGGGACCGGAGTATCTTAGTTTCGTCTGCCTAAACTAGCATGTTCGGGATACAGCGTGAAGTTTAAAACAAATATATTGAAGTAATATCGTATGAACGACTTTCCTTATAAAACTCGTAGGGGTAATTTCAAACATTCGTATTCATACGTACTTGTGTAATTAACAATGAGATTAAAACGTATACTTATGCTACGCACATATTATTTGTGTAACTTTAGAGAAAACGGTATGTTATTTACAATTTAGATGGATATTATTTAGAAGATTTATTTTAAATCTTATGATTTATTTTAGCTTAAGGCTGTATTTTGTGCGTGGTATATTAGACTGAAGAAACCTGGGAACCTAGTATTAAGACGTTCCGTGTCCGTTAACACTTTCGGTCCCCATCTGCTTATATTTGTTTTATACATATTATTTCAAAAATGTATTTTATTATTAATTTTGAAAATGGGGGACGAAAGTAACTCCATGAGAAAGGAATATTTTAAAACTAAGTTCCCAAGTTCTCTCGTGAAACAGCATGAAACAGCGTGTAATCGAAAAAATAATATTTTTTAAGATTAACTACACAAGCGTGCGACTCTGAATGCATTAGGTTCTAGGTTCTAGGTTTGATACCCTCTCGAGGAAATAAATTATTTAATATTATAATTAACAGTTAATTAATTAATTAATTATAACAATTTGTTACGATTACTTATTTTTAGCTTCATGTGAAGAGGGAGCCAGGTGACACTCTTGTTCTTTCTCGATTTTTTTAAGGCATTGCGTGCAGAGTGATGAAACTTAACGCCGCGCTTAATCTGGATACCGACGCAGTGAAATAAAATAAAAATATATCAATTCACAAGCAGAAATTGAACCCACAATTCAAATATATAATTTTTCCCTTACCCGCTCTACAATTTGATTCAACACTCATATTACGAAATTGGGTCAAACTATCAAATAGGTATCCAATATCTTTACCTTATCAACATTTAACTTGTACAGTATTAAGTCCTTACACCTTGTTAGATAGTTTATTATATATAACTTAAATTATTATCTTATTTCTTTGCTCCAGATGTTTTTAATATCTTGAAGTAAAAAAATATACCACCGTGATGTGGCACGGTCCCCCCGATAATAACCAAAGATAATATAATTGGTTTTCTATGATTATCCTGTTTTGCTGATAAAAAAAGAGAAGCTGCTTTTTTACACAAATTATCAATAAAAGCTTTTCTTTTTTGTTTTCTTTATTTATATATTAACTTCCGGCGTTGAGTACCACTACTCAACACGCAATGTCTTTAGAATTTGGAGGAAAGTAGGAAACGGAAAATAATTAATGCGGATAGAGTGTCTGATAATTAGGTTCCCAGGTTCACTTTTGCCTATACTATATACGAGATATAACGTGAAGCTTTACTGGCTATGTAAACGTTATAAATATACAATTAAGTATAATGCTATAAAAAGCTATATCGTTAATATAAGATTAATTCGACTTTGCATTAAGCTAAATCAAATTACTTACTCATAAATCCATATTACGAAACCTTCTCATAATTAAAGATGATTATATTGTATAGATAGAAATGTCCCAGTAGTAATTAAAAATGTTGTAGGTCATTATTGTCTCGAATGTTTGTAATATTTTTTTACCTTTACTCCAGACGTGGCATGGTTCTCGGTTCCGTTTCTCACCTTTCACCGACTTTGAGACACTGTGTGTAGAGTGGCAATATGAAAGAAGAAATGAAAATATGAAATATTTATTTTTACCAGTAGGGCGCTTATGATCTGCACTCTATGTTACGACAGGTATACAGGTAATCTATAAAATAAGGTAATTATATATAATACAGGTATCCAGGTAATCTATAAAATTAGCTATTTATATATAAATATAATTTTACCTGATTTTGTACGTTATATCCTATCTCACCAGTAATGTAAATGTGTATATAGACAAATAATTAATTAAAAATATTAAACATTTCATATCTTCAAGTAAACCCACAACCTGTCGCAATAACAATCTTGCTTGTGCCCTTGTGACAGGTCCCAAAAATTACCTCAAAACTAACCACGCAATCAAACGTTAACGTCAATATGAAACTAAAAAACGACTAAGGCAGCTGTTTTCACAAACACCATTGAAATGGCAGAGGCGGGCTCGTGGCAACTAACAAGCGGATATAAAAATATTTACACACAAGACAATGTGGTAAAATCGCGTTCACGCTCTCCTAGTTTTAGGTGCCTAACAAAATATGTTTCACGTCACTTTTGTGTGTTTTTTGAGTAGTTTGCTTATGTTTTTTTTTAATTTTGTGCTGTATCCTGCATATAGGAGGGTAGTAACGGAGTGTTTAATACTCCATTTCTTCACGCATTGGCAAATTTTCGTAAT
Source organism: Eueides tales michaeli (assembly GCA_018249855.1). Classification (NCBI taxonomy): domain Eukaryota; kingdom Metazoa; phylum Arthropoda; class Insecta; order Lepidoptera; family Nymphalidae; genus Eueides; species Eueides tales. The sequence goes on along the minus strand of DWMZ01000295.1, from coordinate 14,677 downwards.
TCAATAAGTGTAAAACAGTTTTATTACAGATACGAGGGTGCGACTGTAAACGCGACATTTTGCGTCCTTTCCTCGCTAATCGGAAATATACTTACTTCCTTAGCTTTACGCAGTACGCCTACCCCGCTAGGCAGATCTAACGGATCAACCTCTTTATACTCGTACATGCCCACCTTGGCTTCTTTTTGGGGTGTCGTCATGCTTTTTACGTGACCCTTTTTCAGTAGATAGTAGATACTGTGTTTTCAAAGGTCAACCAAGTTCCCCTACATTACATATATCGAGAAATATGTCATTTATTTTTTATTTTTTATGTAATTATTATATTGCTAACACCACATAACAGTCTTACACTAAAATCAATGTAAATTACAAGTGAATTCCGTCACTCATTACGCAATACCTTAAATTCGGTGGAAAATGGGGAATAAAAGTGTCCTAATAGGAACAAAAGTTCCCGAGTTCCCTCTACCTACCCTGCTAATCACAGGACACAGCGTGAAGCTGAAAAAGAAACCAAATATATAATGAGCCCAAAAACATCACGAACAGACGTAAGGCCCAACTTCTACACAAATAAAGACGTTATTTATCTGTTTTCTTGATCGAAGTTAAAAAATACATAAAAATCAGCCCACACAATGGTTTATAATCAAAATCACAAGTATGAAAATGAGAAATTCATTTTATTTAATTCGCACTCCTAAAATAAGGTTGAGCGAGATGCGTCACCGAAGGACAATTTAACAAAGAGTCTTAATTAAAAGTATTTTGTAAATATGTCAACAGTTCTTAAGCCAACGAAAGTGGTGAGGCCTAATTAAATATAATAATTTTGTGTAATCTTAACAAGCTGATATAAATTTTAAGTGTTTTCATTTAACTTGGTAAATAAATATGAAGTAGAGATTTATGGTTTTATAGAAATTGGATCTGGAATTTTTTTGAATAATAACATTTTTAAAGAATGTTTAGATATTTTGTTTATAATCAATAAGTATGCAAGTTAAAGTTAGGTCGGTAGAGTAATCCTGAAAATTAAGAGTTAAGACACTCTGTTCCTTTTCACGTTTCTTCCATACTTTCCATAGATAGTATATTTTTAATAAAAAAATAAATGAAAACATAGTTTATTTTTTACTAAGGACGGATTTCTGATTTTAAATACAACTAAATGAATAGTTCTTTACACTCTTTGGCCTTCTGATGCGTTTTAAGATGATTTTGTTGACGACCCAAAAACAATGATTTTAGAGTATTAAGTAAAGAGACGATACTTTCTTTATACTCACATTTTTTTTTTCAAACTACATACGGTCTTACATAACAAAACAAAATTCCATCTTAATCTGAATATAACGAATAGAGTCATCAAGTTCGTGACTATCCTCCAACTGTGCTCATAAATCAATTAAATAGTTATGCTAGTTCATACAACATTATATATATATTTAATGTTTGGCGCCCGAACGTTTACTTACATTTGTATGGGGCATATGTGCCAAAATACATCATATCTTAACGTTTTGGGTAATAAATATAAAGTACTGCTGTTAGTTTCTTTAATAAATTATTTTGATTTTAATATATTATTTTGATTGAATTAGTTTGCTTACTATGCAAATATGTTAGTAAATTAATAAATTTGAGTGTAATTTTAATGATTGTGGGTTCGATATGCATTCGGGGGATAAATTATTTTCATTATCAATTTTTGATAACACAAACAGTAGCATTCAGTCGTCCCAATCAACATGCTACGTATTTTTAGCGGGAAGTGGGCAATAAAGATTTTTAACACGGTTTTCTTTTAAACTGGTATGCTATTATACGGGATATTGCCTGAAACTAAAAATATAGTCAATCTTTACACCTCAATTTTCACAGAGTGTTTTCCCACTAAATTTCATGCGCTAAAATGAAATAATAGTATAAAGTCACTAACCAACGAACTAAAAGACACAACAATTAGAAAATAAAATACGTATAAAAACTGTAATTACCTTTGTGCTTCAGAATCAAGGAAGTGCATGTTCAAAGACAAATAAGTCAGCAGGTTTTAGCTTTGGAGGCGCGTTGATTGCGCGGTCGCCATTGTCAATTCTGCCCACGGTATTGTTGCCATGTGGACAGAATAATGTACTTTTCTACTAACCAAGAATAGCCAGAAATTAGATTGTGTGACGCTATGCTGATTTTTAGATCATTGAAGTTTTGTTGATGTGTGTTGAAAGTCTCAGTCGTGGGTTCTTGTTTATTTGGATAAAATTTCAGTTTAAGTGAAATTTTCCTTTAATATAAATCTGACTGTAAATACTATGGTAATGGATTTCTATTCAAGGGAGTGCAACTTCGTTTCAATGATATGGTAATTCGTAATTTCTGTTTTATTTTCGGCAAATCACCTCTTAACATTCCTCAAGAACCCTTCGTGGCAAAATTCTGTGTTCTAGGCCTATATTTACTAAGTAACGGTAGAGTTTCATAAAGTACTAGCATCCAACTTACGGTTTCGCTCGTTTAAATTTATTTTTATATCTAAACAACATAAGTTACAGACTATGTGTTATTCTGATCTATAAGCTATATAACTGTAAATTTGTTTAATTAATAAATCCGTTCGGTAGATTATCTTGGAAAGTAAAAGAAGCATTCATCACAAACCTTCACATTAATTATATTTAGAACTATAATAGAGATCAAACCAAATGTTTTCTACAAAAACTAACATCAATATAGAAATAATATTATCATAACGTATCAAATATATTGGTGTGAATTCCTAAGGAATTGTGTCGTTTACGTATATCTCATGACAATAAGCTCCGAACAATAAATCATAGCGTGTGAACAGTTTCAACAAATAATATATATATATATATATATATATATATATATATATATATATATATATATATATATATATATATATATATACATGATAGAGATGCTCTATGCCACTTTGTATGGGAATAATGTTGAAGTACCTATTAAGGTACGCAGAGGAATCCTAGTATTAAGACATTCCGTTTCATTACCCACTTTTTAGAGGCATTGCGTGTTGAGTGACGAAACTCAACACCGCGTCTTGCTACTTGACCGAAAAAATATAGAGGCCTGCCGTGGCGCAGCGGCACAAGCGTGTGACTGTAACCGACAGGTTATGGGTTCCATTCCCACCCGAGGAAATGAAATATTTAATATTTTAAATTTAAATATTTAATGTTTCATTTCTTCGCTCTGGTAATAAGGATATAGCACAGCGTTGAGTTCCGTTACTCGGGAACGAAAGTGGGGAACGGAAGTTGAACGGAGTGTCTTAACACTAGGTTCCCAAGTTCCTTCTGCCTATCCTGCCATGTGCGGAATACAGCGTGAAGCTGAGCAATAGTCACATTTCGGTATATTTATAAAAAATGCAGTAATAAAATAACTTTTAATAAAAAAAAACTAGTAACTTTTAAATCGCACATCGTTAATGGCCGTCAAAATTGTGTCAATAAAATGATTATGTTGAGCCGTAATTTTTTTGTTAACATCGACTTAGTGATCCAGTAATAAATCTACATAGAAATATAGTTTAATATAGTGTTATAATGTGTAACTACAGTGAAATATAGTTTTTTTCGTATTTTAGTTTTTCATTTATACCGCTATTGTATCATAGTAAAGAAGTAAAAAAAAAATATTTATGATGTTGATTTCCGCCAATATACATTAAATAATAAAAATTGGGACTAATAAGAAATCTAAAAATAAGGTTCTCTCGGTCTAACGTGCTATGAGCGGGATACCATGGGAACAAAAAGCTCTTAACTACGGCGTGTCCCAGTCACACAATTTATCTCTAAAGTAAAAAAAAATTTAAATAATATTTGTTATGTAATATTTTCATATTTGAAACCCAAGGTTCAAAAATATATGTCAAGGTTTTTGTCTTTATCACAATAATTCCATATAAAATATGAAAGGTATGATAGAAATATAAACATTTTATTAAAGCTTATTTAGTATTTTTATGTCTCATAAAACAAAATAAGTGTTTTCGTTGTCAGTTTGTTTGTCATTCTACATCTAAAAAATAAAATTTAATCGGTAACAGCAGAAGGAATATTGCATAATTATAAGGATATTTTGATCCAAATTCTATTTAGATGGCGATTGTGGGCTTTGTAATTGGCGGAATTTGTTTTTTTTGATTTAATGAATTTGAGGCATGTCATAGCGTAAGAGCACAAGCATATGACTGTAACGGGTTATGGGTTCCAACACCATTCGAGAAAATGAAATATTCAACATTTTCAAGTTAAAATATTTAATATTTTCATTTCTTCGCTCTGGTAACAAGGCCGAGCGCGCGAGTTCCATCATTCACCACGCAATGCGTCAAATTCAGCGCAAAGTGGAGAACGGAACGGGTAACTAGGTCCCCAAGTTCCCTCTGCTTACCGCCGCCGCGGCTTGGTCCGGCATTCATGGCGTAGAGGGCTGTGCTTTCTATTTTTTTATTATAACTAAGAACAGTGGACACTGTGGAAGGAAGAAATAATGCGCTCTTTTGTTTCTTTTGGAGCTCTGTAGCTATATCAAGATAGATTGCCAAGATTTCAGTTACTATAAAAAGTTCTTATTACACCATCAGGTTCAATATCTAATTGAAAAGGTTTGTTCTGATGGATTAACAAAAGGAAGATTTGGGAAAGTGAGTAAGTAGTACGAGAGGGACGAGGAGACCTCGGTTGGACTTTGAAAACACAGTATCTACAATACTGGAGGAGTATTACGTAAAACCATGAGGAACTCCCGGACTTCTTCATACAAACCATTTGACAAGGTTAATGACAGTGGACAAGGCGAAATAGGTAGCGTTTGGCGCTCCATTTCCTCTGGCTGCTCTGCTAAGGATACAGCGTGAATAAATAATCAGCCAAGAACCATTGCATCTCAAAACATTTTTGAAAATATAATGTATGTTAAGAAAAATGTTAATGAATTTACTAAAATCGGTGATGTACATAATATAAGCACTAGAAAGAGGCTTAAATTTACAATATATCCTATAAAGGAATTACTTACACTCTGACCTTGGCTTACACTCTGCCTCATAAAAGAATTATCTGGATTGCATTGATTCCGTAATTCTTTGATAGGACAGTGCTTATACTTTTACAATAAGATCCCAGAAAATGTCCGAGAATTTTCTATTTCAAATTTTAAAAGTTGTGAAAAGACGTTTGTATGTTAAAGATTATTTTCAAATTATTGTTTATATAAATTACTAGCTGTTACCCGCGACTTCGTCCGCGTTCACTATTTTGGTCATAGTGACATACACATAAAAGATAGATATATGCTGTCGCGGACTTTTATTTAGAACTATTTAAGATAAATAATCCTAGAGTAATCTATCTACCTATGTGTTATATTTGTGTAACTCCAACGATAAAAAAGTTTTTTTTAAAATCGGTGTTCCCATCACCATAAGCCAAACCAAAAAACATACTTAATACGTATGTTCCTCAGATCACTCGAACCTTCTCCTTTTTTGAAGTCGGTTAATAAAATGAGATGATAGTCAGATACAGATTTCCCAATTGCGTTATTATACGAAAAAACCGCATCTGTGCCTTTCAAATTTGAGGGTTGCCCTCGATTTCTCCAGGATTCCACCATTAGATTCTGATATCCTTACCATGGGACCAATTGTGAAATATACCCTCTCGAACAAAAAAAGAAATTTGAAAATCGGTCCACCCATCTTCGAATAATAGGAGAACATACAAAAGAACCTCCTTTTTTATGTCGGTTAAAAATCCCTATAAATTTTAACTTATTATGTTATTCTGATAACGAAGCTATACTGCAAAGTTTCATAAAAATCCGTTCAGTAGTTTTTGCGTGAAAGAGTAACAAACATACACACATCCGTACAAACTTTCGGATTTATAATTTTATATGGATGGATATTTAATTTAATTTAATTAATATTTTTGGCTGCGACGGTAGCGCAATCTGTCGGATCCAATGTGAAACATTCCAAAATCAATAACTACATACTTATTCAAAATCAATAACTACATACTTATGAAACATTCCAAAATCAATAACTACATACTTATGTAATATTTAATATTTGACACTGCCATGGTAACGCAGCCTGTCGAATCCAATGTAACATTCCAAAATCAACTACTACTTATTATTAAAAAAATAATTAAAAAATACATTTTCCAGGAGACCAAATTGTAAATCTAAACCATTCTCGAATCCCCTTGAATGCACACAAAAAAATTCATTAAAATCGGTCTAGTCGTTTAGGAGGAGTTCAGTGACAAACACACGAACACAAGAATTATATATATAAAAATTACACACCGTGGAAATGAAATACTAGCTCCAGTCTATTTCAAAGGTATCATTGTCACGTAAATGTTAATTCGTAAACAATTGATTAAAAAAAGAATGCAAGAAAAATTGAGGCCTGTCGTGGCACACAGGTTGTGGTTTCGATTTCCACTCGGAAATCAAATATTAAATATTTTCTATTTAAATATTGAATATTTTCATATCTTCGCTCTGGTAACAAGGCAAAACGGCGTTAAGATCCGCCAATTAACACGCAATGCCTAAAATTTGGTGGAAAGTGGGAAACGGAAGTGGAACGGAATGTTTTAACAATAGGTTCCCAAGTTCCCTCTGCCTGCCCAACCATGTGCTGGATACAGCGGGAAGCTGAAAAAGAAAATATGCCGCTGAGATTCTTGCGCAGGCTCTTCTCATATCTGTGGCAGTAACTTAAGGAACCGGTGGTAAGTTGTTTAACGTTAAAAAAAAAGCTTCTTATTTTTAATAAAATAGTTCAATTTGAATTTAAATTTATGAAAAGATCCATAACAACTTTATTAAACAACGCATAAAATATAATAAATTAAATAAATACTATATCAAGCTCAAAAAATTATTCCAAAATTAAAATCAACATTGAGAAAGAATAGAATTTTAAAAGTTTAACAGAATTGTGAAATGTAATCGAAACAAATCTGTTTTGTTTCGTTTTCCATCCTGAAATTTTTTAACAGACAATTTAGGAAAATACCCTACTCCAATCTTCTATTTCAATTTTGCATTGGATACGTCTGCATATTCATTTTAAGATCACATTTTCTACTCATTCTATTCTTGGATTAAACAAAGCTTAAAGATTCACGTGAAGTATTTCCACAGTAAATGAAAGGCTTTTCTTTTAATTGCTTTTATAAGAAATCTATAATGCTCTAATTTTAAAAGAACCTTATTTTTTAATGACTGTGTATTTTTTTATTAGTCTCATAAGAAATCTATATAATTGTCTAATTTTAAAGGAATCTTACTTATAAATAATTTTGTGTCTTTTTTAATGTTTCATTGGCGGGCGGCGGCTGGCTGAAAGTGGCAAATGAATGTAGCTTAATGGGACCGGAGTGTCTTAACACTATGTATGTTAACGTTGATTGGTTTCAGTTAATTAAAAGTGTTTGTTCGTTTATTGTAAACAAATATATTGTGCATCAGAATATCATAAATAATTTTATGAAAACCTTGAACTAACTCCATTATTTATAATAATCCTTCATACAAGACATTGAGTGGCGTTGAATTTTGTAAATGAACACAAAACGTCTCGGAAATTGAATGGTGCGTGGGGAACGCAATGTATTAAGTCTTAACAAATTGTTATCTACTTGTCTAATCTGTGAACTCTAACTAAAATAAAAATCAATTTCTATTCTCTGCGTCTCTTAAATAAAATAATAAATAAATAAATTTCAATAAAACCATAGTTACTTATATACCAAAATCGCCAAGATTCAAATATAAAACGTTGTGTTAGATTCCAACCAAAACCAGCGTTTCTCAGGAAGTTGGCTCTTAGATAGAAAACTCTGCATTTGACGTTTTATTTGCGGATAGCGCTTTGTGTGTACGTACGTCTTTTACGATAAAGAAATATTTTTTTAGACTAAACTTCATTGGTGAATGAATTTTGTAAAAAATATATTTATATTGAAATTATTTAATTATTAGTTGTTTGATGGTTCAATGGACTATAGTGAGACAGGGCACAAGCGTGTACACACGACAGACTGTGGGTTCGATCCCCACTCAAGGAAATTAAATATTTAATATTTTTAAATTAAATAATTATCGTCTTCATTTTTTCGCTGTGATAAAAAAGCAAAGCTCGGTGTTGAGTTCCATCACTCAACATGTAATGCCTCATATTCGGTGTAGAGTGGGGGACGGAAATGTCTTAATAAGAACGGAATATCTCAACACTAGGTTTTCAAGTTCCCTCTGCCTATCCTGCCATGTGCGGCTGATCGTAAAGCATCTATTGTGGGTTTAGTTCTCACTTGGGGTATTTTTTTTTTGTTATTTAAAATTTTGAAATATTTAATGCTTTAGAATAAAGTTATTCTATTCTTATAGAAAATGAATCTACACCTACAAACTTTATTTAACATATAAAATTTTGCTTTTACTGAGTGAATGACCTAAGATTGAATTTAAAATACCAGACACTAACTCCACTCGAGAAAATCAAACATTTGGTATTTTCCTGTCTTTGGTAACAAGACAAAATGTAACGATGAGTGCCGCTATTCAACACACAATTCTTGAAATTTTGTGGAGAGTAGGAAAGGGAACAGGGAGTTTACGCTCTATGTTCCCATGTTCCTTCTGCCTACGCTGTCATATGCGGTATACAGTGTGAAGCTAAAAAATAAGTATATTTTTAAATGATATTCGTATTGCAATAACAAACTTTGAAATCTTAAACTTTTAAAAGAATTTCGAGAGTGTAAGACAATTACTTTGTAAGACTCTGGGTGAGAGCCAAAATCACCTGAGATGAAATGTTTGGAAAGAAATACTCCTATTTGTGTTATTTACGTATAGTACTTTAATGTTATTTTAATATTTTTATTATAGCTTAACGTTGACATAGCGGAGTAGGCAGAGGAAACCTTGGAACCTAGTGTTGAAATACTCCGTTCTCATTAAGACACTTCCGTTTCCTACGTTTCGTATTATTTGGGGTAATACCCCAAATAAACACTGTGCCTTACCATCAGAGCGGAGAAATGAAAATATTAGAATCGAACATACATCCTTTCGTATCAACTATTTACAGTCGAGCCCCTGCGCCACATTAGGCCAATTTTTTACCAATTGAATAATACAAAGATTCTTTAATATAAGATATCTCAATCAGCTCGTTAGTATAAGCTAGCATCTTAGACATTTGTTAGTAAAAAAATATCCATGAATATTAAAGAAAAAACATTTACACAAAGGTTAGTTCAAAGTAAAGGACTTGCAATGTTATAGAGGGAGAGTAGGGAACGGTAGTTATTTAAAAGCAACGGAGTGCCTTACAGGTTCCCAGTCCCCTCTGTATATCTTCTTGTATGAGGAATACAGAGTGAAGCTGATAAAATTGTCGTGACGCTGCGGTGCATGGATTGACTGATCTTGACGATTTTGATTCGTACTCTCACTCGAAGAAATTAATTGTTGAGTGTACTTGCAGATACAGCGCGGCGTTGAGTTTCAGCGCGGCGTTGAGTTCCGCCACTAAGCACACTATGTCTCAAATTAAATCACAATGTCAATAAATTTTAAATGAAACACTTTTAACCGGATTTATCGCGTATATTGATTTTTACACATTTTTGGAATCCCGACGTTTCGAACACTTTACAGTAGTCCGTGGTCACGGGTCTACCCGTTTCATTTAAAATATGTAACAATCGCGAAAGTCAAAGATATTTATTATATCAATAAATTTTCCTATAACTATTATTCCAGTTTTAATTACAAAAGTAAACAATTGTGCAAAAATATAACGTAATTAGAGTATATTGAAAATAAAAAAAATACACATACAGGCTCTGTTGTATGACAATTTCAATAATTAAGGGATATATTTATTTAGGTCATGTTTACAATTGTAGCAATTTGGAAGAAAATTAATTTGTTTTTAAAAGTACTATTATTAGCTTAACGCTGTAACCCGTATTAAGAAAAGCGGGTGAATGGAACCAGGTGTGAGACGCCGTTCTTTACTTTCCGCCTAATATTTAAAACATTGCATATTGAGTGGCCGAAATTAACGCCGCGCCTTGTATAGTCAGCTACTAGCTAAACGGGTTTTTAAAATGTTAAACAGGATACAGTTACAGGATACTTTATATTTCTTGCGTAGATATAGAAGTACTAATAGAATATTTGTTTATAAAATGAGCCCCCTTATAGAAGAGTAGATGGAATTTGGTGTAAGGCGCCGTTCTTCACTTTTCATTTAATTTTCAAGATATCGTGTGTTGAGGGGAGCTTAACTCAACGCGTTGTCTCATCAGCAATTAGTTAAGTGTAATTTGAATATGTTAAACAGGACAAAGTAACAGGAGGCCTCATATTTTTCCTTAGTTATATAAGTATCTATAGTATTTTTGTAAATAAAAGGAACAGATTGAAAATAGAATTTCTAGTTTCATATCTATCCCCCATATAGAAGAGTAGCTAAAGCGAACTTGGTGTAAGACATGCCGCTGATGGGCGGAAAATAACGCTTGGCTTTGTCTTTTAGTATGTTGATTGTCAAATATTAATCATAGATGTACAAGGAACCCAAATGAACTGCCTACAGCTATAAAACGATTGGAATAATAATCATTGATTTATTCCAATCGTATACCTTCATCGAGAAAATCACGTACGTACTAACATGTGAGATTGTTCCAGACGTCATTTGCACGTTCTTTTAACATTTTATTTTATGTCACAATTATTTTTTCTTTTATTTTTTTAATAATCGTGTCGTGTTCCATTGTGAAGTATTGTAAGAAGTTATTGTTAATAGTTTTTTTTTGTAGTATTTTTTTGTGGCAATGTTTGATAGAAAGCGTGGTAGAGGATTGGATTTTCAGTCGAAGGAATGTATGTATTTATAACATTTTTCTTTTGTTTAGTTAATATAAATATTTACGTAGTCGTACGATGGTTACACCTACTTGGAGGAATAAAATATTTTTCTCTTTGTAGCTTGCGATGGTTACACCTACTTGGAGGAATAAAATATTTTTCTCTTTGTAGCTTCATGCTGTATTCCACAGTAAGGTAGACACAGGGAACATGAGAACCTAGTGATTTCGGTGGCTCAGTGCCACAATAGTTTTATATGTTGAGGTATAAATTATAAAATAGTTCTAGTAATACTAGAATAAATTTACTAATATTAATTTATTTTAATTCGATAACTCAGTGGAAATTGCAGAGTTGAATACTTAACACAGTGTTTTGTTGATTAGAGATATATGTATATTTTTCTCTTTCTTTATTTTTCATAGCTTGGGCCAAGTTCCCTCTTACTTACTTAGCTTACCCTAAGCAGAGGGAGCTCGGGGGCTTAGTAATAAGACACTCCGATCCGTCTCTCACTTTCCGTTGAATTTGAGATATTGCGTGTTGAGTAGCGGAATTCAACGTTGCCCTTTGCCTTGTTACCAGAGCGGAGAAATAAAAACTTTAAATTGAAATTAATTTAATTTAAAAAATCTAATGGAGATCGAACCCACAACCTGTAGCGTTTGTTATCATGCACCGGGACAAGTATCTATTTTTCTCTTTATATTAATATTATTACAAAAGTAGCTTGTTTTATCTTAATGCCGGATGTAGTATTATATTAAGTTTAGTAGATATTATCATTTGATATTTACTTTGTGTAAACATTCATAAAGTATTGATATTGACATAATGAATGATATATATGAAATAGGCTTAAATCTCAGCCGAGTAAATGTTTTTCTATATTTTAAATATAGTAAATCAGTTAAATACATTTTTTATTCAAATATTTTTTTAAATTTAGTTTTAGCTTTTTTCTTTATTTTCACTTTGTATACTGAGGGCTGTAGCGAGAGGCAAGCAAGTTCTTTTTAGTACCTACGTAAAAATGTTAAAAAGTGAGAATGAAGAAGAACGCGCTCAGGTGATTTGGGCACGTTGAGCGAATGAGTGATGTAAAAATGGCAAAAAAATAAGAAAGAAAAGTAAATGTTATAATAAGAGAAGGAGGGGGAGACCTCGGTTGACCTTCGAAAATACAGTATATTCGATACTGAAGGAGGGTTACGTAAAAAGCATGAGGACCCCCCGGAGAGCATGAAGAGATTGATGACAGTGGACGAAGTTTAGCTCTCCGTTCTCTCTGCCTACTATGATAAGGGTACAGCGCGAAGATAAAAAAGTAAATAAGTTCGTACATTAAAGAATTAATTTCTTCGTTCTCCGTCCTAATTAGGAACATTGCACTTTGAATGTCAAAGCGATAAATAAAAGATGAGAAAGTCCCTCGAGTGGAGTCGAACCCATATCCGGTGTGATTACAGGCAGATGCAATCCTACCATACCTTTAAGGTGTAATATCAAAATTATAATTTACCTTGAAAGAGACGGGAATTAATAAAAAAAATATAAATTACAACTGAAATTTATATATTATTTAATTACTTTACAGTCTGAAGATTCATCTATGAAAGTTTTAGACTGGTGGAATTAAATGTCGCGCTTCGTCTTCTAGAGACAAAATCACACAAAATCTTAAAATTTTATAGTAAGCGGGGAGACTGTTAACTATTGTTTCTGCTCTCTTTCTCGCTATAAACGAGATACGGCGCGAAAATAAAAAAAAAACAAAAAATTACTTATTTTAATAGTTAACTATTAAAATAAGTATTTTTTTGTTTTTTAGCATCACGCTGTCTCCAACAATGACAGTGTAGGCAAAAGTAACTTGGGAACCTAATGTTGGGTCATTCCATTCCACTCCTCGAATTTCATTCATTGCGTGTTGAGTGGCGGAACTCAACACCACACATACAAATGTTTAAATAAATTCAAGTTTTACATATATATTATTAATCAATCTTCAACTTCGTTATTATTATATAGTTGACTTACAGCCTCTGCATAATAAATTGCACCATAAATTCAAGCATATAACCAATTGCAATTTTTTTGTAGTTTCTACCAACTGTAATCAGATTAAACAATTATGTACTTATTTGGGAGCTTAAAGCCATAAAATAATGATTTTCATTCTTTTTTGTAGAACTTTTTAAATTTATATTAAATATTCTTTTAACTTATAATGCTGCTTGGGTAAATCTGTTGTTGAGTTTTGTATGATATGTTATATGTATAAAATTTAACTATAAGCCTGAACGGAACTTGGCAACCTAGTGTAAAGGTACTCCGTTTTAATGAAGACACTTCCGTTTTCTACTTTCCGCCCAATTTTGGAAGCATTGCGTATTAAGTGTTACTATAGCGAGAAGATGAAAATATTAAATATTAAAATTCCTCGAGCGGGGATCGAACTCACAACTTATCGCATGTACAGTAACATCTTTGTACGCCTGTGCCACAACTGGCCCCAAGAATATAATTTATCTTATTTACATACAGTACACACATACACAGTACATACAACAAAAAAGAGTTACCTAGATTGCAGTACCAACCGTGCTACGTATTTAGAGGGGTTACATTTTCGGCCCAGGATCAAGACCAGAACCCGTGACCTCTGACTAGTGACAAATGTCTTTATTTGAGACCCGCGAGAACTCTTTCGATGACGCTTTGATATATAAAGGTATATAAATTTAATGGAATTTTGGCGATGCTTTCCCTTATATTTTTTTTTGGGTGAAGGGTACGATGTTGTGAGATTGTGAATATTACCGTCACTCTTACAATCACCACGACAGGCTTCAATAGTGAATACAGATTATTTAAATACACGTGGATTTAATTTAATATCAATCTGGTAAATAAGTCATGTGACGCTCAGAATGTGGGCTCGTTCCCCACTCGAGAAAATCAAACATTTAATATTTTTAAATTTAATATTTTTAATTTTAATATACTATGTTTTCATTTCTGGGCTCTGGCAACAAGGCAAAGCGTGGCGTTGAGTTCTGCGTGTGAGTACATGCAATGCCTCAAATTCAGCGGAAAGTGGGGAACGAAATGGAGTGTCTTAATATTACCTACCCAAGTCCCCTCTGTCTACCCTACCATGTCTGAGATACAGGGTGAAACCAAAAAAAATCAGTTTAGTAAAATGAACTAGATTTTAACCTTATTTTGCGTCGAGTATACAAGAAAGTTTACATATTAGTTCCCTTCTATATACACATATAGCTGCGTTAATTACCACTGAGGTAGTACAATTGGTTTCTCAGTGCTCATATTATGGTCTTACTTTGACGTAATTAAACCACGTTAACCTAATTACTCTTACCTTTCAAGCTACTTTATATGCCGCATTTAGAGATGCCAAATAGTTCATAACTGGTAGTAAATCGAAGCAACGGATTTTTCAGGGTTCCGTATCTGAAAAAGTTAAAACGGAAATCTCTTAGAATCACTTTTTTGTCTTTTTTGCTACATTTTTGTGAAACTTGCCTCGTGATGAAAACCTATAAGGTTCTTCAAGTTTGGAAAAGTTATAGGTAACAAATTGTAGTTTCAATTCACACAAAATGAGTGCAAACTGAAATTTATAAATTTTCGTAAGTTTTTTGTAGAACTCATTTTTATTTAAATCTATGCGGGATACAGTGTG
>DWMZ01000294.1:0-26227 GCA_018249855.1 Eueides tales michaeli | reverse complement strand
AACATAAAAGCTTCGTGAACCATTTTACAAAGGTATAGTAACAAATAAATGTTAGTTATCAGTTTCCGTTGCCACTCTCTCTACTCAATGTAGAGAGAGTTTTTAACTTCACGCTGTATTCTATGCACAGCAAGATAGATAAAGAAAACCTGGAAACCTAGTGTAAAGGTTCCTAATATTAACGAACACTTTCGTTTTGGAAAATGTTCCGCCGAGTTGAAGCATTGCGATTTAACTCCGTGTTTTGACAGAGCTTTATTTGATGAAAAAAACATAGTTATAGTAAGACATTAACTTTCCTATAAAGTACCTATGCAGGGACTATTAGTCCGTATTATATAGTATATTTTTTCTTGTCATTTAAATAAATCAGCCAGTAAAAATCACTAGGTTTTTCATTACCAAACAGTAAATATTTAGTTTGAAACGACGTCACAACTATAGCTGTATCATTGGCGCGTTTTATTTGTTTTGGCGCCACTTGGTCTGTTACGTATACTCATACGTACATACTGATTCCTTTTTAATCATGAAACGCTACATGCATTTCATGATTTTAAAGGTATATGACTGAGGAGGCAAAGAGAACGTAGTGTCAAAATACTTTACACAACAGAGTATTATACAAATATTGTGGTGTTGAGTTCCGCCACTCAACGCGCCAATACATTAAATTCGGTGGAAATTACGATGGTTCTTAGATACGAGAATGTTATAAAATAAATGAAAAGTTATATATATTGTGTGGAGAAAAAAGACCTTTAAAATAATCAATATTAGACTTTTTTGTAAATTAGTAAAATAATCTACATATGTGACAGAACTGCAGGCAACTTAGTATCGTTAGAACCAGTTGATGGTACGCTCTTACTAACAATTATTTTGTTTAGATATATCAGCTTCCGGAAAACGGCAACTGATACGCATATTAATATACAAACTACGCCTGTATTAGGATCAGATGGAAATCAAGCCGTCCGATATATTTAATATTTAATATTCATATATTCAACATTCAATATGGCGAAGGCTGTCATGGCGCAGAGACACAAACATGCCACAGTTCGTGAGTTTGCGTCCCACTTGAGAGAATAAAATAAATATTTTCATTTTCTTCGCTCTGGTAATGAAACAAAGCGCATTGTGTGATTCCGCCACTTAACGCGAAATAATAATAATAATTAATTTTCTGTTTCTTTTTTTTTAGCTTCGAGGCAGGATAGGCAGAGGGAACCCGGAACCCTAGTGTTAAGACACTCCGTTCCCCACTTTCCGCAGAATTTGAGATATTGCATGTTGAGTGGCGGAGCTCAACGCCGCGATTTGTCTTATTACCAGAGCGAAGAAATGAAACATTAAATACTTAAATTGAAAATATTAAATATTTCATTTCGTCGACTGGGGATCGAACCCAGAACATGTCGGTTACAGTCACACGCTTGTGCTGCTGCGCCATGACAGGCCTAATTATTAGATAATATTATCTTAATGGGAACAGATATCTAACACTAAGTTCCCAGGTTCCCTCTGAACACTCTGCTATGTACGTGACCCTAAAATATAGCTGGAACCTGAAAAACTTATAAATCGAGTCACTTTTTATATTTAATATTCATTCATACATTTCTTCCATCTTTCCCTTTACCCTTTATTGAGAACGTAACTACTACTACGCAACCCCAATACTCTAGTGATTGAATCCCGGACCCTTGTCCTCGACTCGCCGGTAGCTACCTAACTTGCAAATTACTTCCTCCGGTCAAACTTTAAAAAAAAAAAAAAGTAAAAAAAAAAAAAAGTAAAAGTTTCGAACATATTCGGTTTCTCCTTAATTCGTACTGCATTTCGCTCGTAGCTTTGAAGTGTGGAGAACTTTAATAAATACTTTCAGCTTATGGTTAGAATAGTTTACACTTTCAAGGATATTTCGACTTACATTATATGTAAAATTAAATTAATATGAGTCCCTGAGAGTGTGGATGAAACCCACACGCAGTGCCTGTACCACTGTGCCATGACAGGCTAATATATAAATCTCATTAATTGTTACAACACACAGTGTTATAACAATACCACTGCTCCGGGAGATCATCGCCGAACACCGTCGCTGCTAACAATAAACTTAAAATTACCTTTGACCGAGTCAATGCAGTCGATTCTATAATAAATAATATTTTGCAGCTTTTTAGCAAAAGCCTTACTGTAATAAAATATCTACGGAGGGTCTTCTCTTTGTATTTATCAAAGAATTTTTAAATTGAGAGAAACAACAAGTAACGTAGGCTATTTCATTTCGTAGCATATAAAATATTATTATTATTTTTTTAGTTTCACTCTGAATCCCGCTGACGGTAGGAGTAGTGCACCTAGAAACCCATCAATTGAAATTAAGACAATTCGAAAATATTGCGCGTTGAGTGGTGGAAACGCCGCATTTTTCTAACTTTATAATATATATTTTTAAAAGTAAATAAAGGTTTGGTAAAAATCTCTCGAGAGTTTATTAACAAAAAAAAAATCATTGGAAACAATATCGCAGCTGTATCTGTATCATTGTCGCGCTGTATTTGTTTTGGCGCCACTTCGTCTGTATCGTATACTCACACGTACATACATGCTAATATGCACCATTTCATGAATTAACAAGTGCTGAGTATTTTGACACTACAAAAATATTTGATTCTTAGATACAAGAATGTTATAAAATATATAGAAACTTTTAAGTATTGTGGAGAGTAGAAAAACTCATCAAAATAATCAATGTTAGCCTTTTTTGTACATCCTTGAAACAATCTACATATTTAACAGAGTACGGCTAGGTTAGTACAGTTAGGACATAATACTTTGGTGGTACACTCTTACGTTCCATTATTTTATTTAAGTATATCAGCTTCCGTATAAAGGGCAACTGATACGCATATTAATATACAAACTATGCCTATATATTTCCTAATATTCATATATTCAATATTGAAGACTGTACTGGCGCAGGAACATAATGTGGCAGTTTGTGGGTTCGATTCCCACTTGAGGGAATAAAATTTAAATATTTTCATTTTCTTGGCACCGGTAATGAAACATAGCCCAGTGTTGAGCTTCGCCACTGAACACGAAATAGTTGTTGAATTATAGTACCTTAATGAGAACAGAGTTCTGACACGTGAACCGAAAACGTATCGTTAACCAAAAAAAAAATATAAATCGAGTCTCTCCATTTATTTAATATTCATTTATTTTATTTAATATTCATATTACATTTCTTGCTTTCTTTTTAGTCTTTATTAAAAACGTCAACTACTGCTACGTAACTCCAATACACTAGTGATTGAATCCCGGACCCTTGTCCTCGACTCGCCGGTCGCTACCTAACTTGTAAATTACTTCCTCCGGTCAAACTTCCCATGAGATGACTGTAAATAACAAGTAAAGCATGACTTATCAGTCGTTTCTGAACAAAAAATTATCTTCAGTTTAAACGTGAGTATATTGATGCTCTATTGTTTGTCTTGTCAATTCGTAATTCAGTGAACTGTTCGTTAATTATGTAGACGAGTAGGTCATTGATGTTATTGTTTGAACATTAGCTCTGTTCACTATTCTTGTGTATGTGGTTTGTGCGCAGGTAGTTACATGACACGATAGAATTGTAATATAAGTTTTGAGTCCATTTGTATGTATGTCTAATGTGTTAGCCATTTTGCTGTTAGTGTAAATTATTAAAAAATCCTAAAAGTTCCTCAATATATACAAACTAATATTAAGAATGTGATTTTTTCTTAAATTTAATACAAATTTAGTGCTACGACCACAAACATAAAGCAAAAGTAATATCAACGTTTTATTCTCGCACTACGTTGCTCTGCTTTTAATTATAATATGGATACAAACAAAACTCTCGTTTTATATTAAAGTTGTCTTTATTTAGAATGAGCATGTTTCTTTTAGCATTTTTCAGCGACTTTGTCCCATTTGTTAACACTATATCATCATGAAACTGGCAGTTATCTTAGCCACCAGTATTATCAATATGGTATTATGGAGATGGTGGATAGAGCGTTGAGTTGCTGACATCGACTCTGCGTTTCATCTACCGGAGCAAGCGAAATTAAATTAAAGACATCATCAGCCATCCGAAAGTATAATTTTTTCCTTAGTATTAAATATTGCTATTAATATGTATAATTAATTAAATATAAAAGACCTGGCCCACTCCAGTACGTCCACCTCAGACGTGACAATAAATAAAAAAATTACATACATATAATGGTGATATGAATGTATATTTAAATAGAAAATTGATGAAACTCAAACACGTTGTGTACAGACAGAACAGTTGGTTAAATATTTACTTTTCATTCTATACTGAGTTAATAAAAAAGCAGACATTGTAAGAAGTGCAAATATAATAAAGCCTATACATGCTATATAACGAGACAACACAGTCGTGACGCAGTGGAACAACGATGGTTATGTATTTGATTCTTACTTTAGTTAATAATTTTTAATTCAGCTTCACGCACTATCCCGCAAATGGCAGGGCAGGCAGACGGGACTTGGAAACCTGTTATTTTTCCTATTTTTCGCTGAATTCTGGAGGCGTTATGTGGCGGCACCGTAGTGTTTGGGATATAGATAGGAACGCAACTAGGTTCCCTTTGTAAACTTTACCATATTGGAAGAAATGTGAATCTTTAAAAACTAAGACTTTACAGATCTAAGAACTAATGATTATATATAAATCCATTCAGCAGTTCTGAAGGTATGAGGTAGTAAAGAATATTAGTTACATACAAGATACGTGCGAAAAACATTACCCCTTTTTTGGTAATCGTGTAATAACGACTGATCGACAATATGTACATCTATATATTTATATCCTCTTGACATAATTGTAACCTAAAAGGCATCCCGCAGTACATCAGGTCTACGGTAGTCTCTAATTAATCACGTCGCTCTCAGTTCAGCGTGAAATGGAACATGCGTGTTTGTCTTGTCGTAGTAGCAGACCGCAACTTCGATTATAATTACGTGCCTATTACTATTTTTTTCTTAACTAAGGGCCTGCATCTTCTAAAAACTTTGTTTTTGATATGTCAAAATTTTGATCTAAAACGTATAATGATGTAAAGTTTTTAATTGGATAAAGAAAAATACTGTACAGTTCAAACTACTTTTTATAAAAATTCTTTATTGTATTTTGTAGTTTTTAAAACACATAATTGGTTATTGTGAGTGTTTATTAGAATTACACCTGTCATCGGCGTTTTTAGAACTTTCTAACAAAAACACTTTCATTATGCATCGTTTTTGTGTTTTACAGTGTTTACGAAAACACCGAAATTCTTTTAGTGTATGATACATATATAGATTATATATAGATTCTTAAGTACTACTCAAAGTTTAATAGCTCTTAGAGAATATTATTCTTTAACTGCGGAACGTGACACGTTAAGTAGGTTCATTTGTATGCCGAATGTTACCGTCATCCTACCAAGTTACGTTGGTTCTTTACTCAGTGATGTTGATTTTAAAAATAAAAAAAAATAAAAAAACAAATCAAATGCGAGTCGGACTCATCCAACGAGGGTTCTGTACCATATTTAGGGTTAGGTCATCAGATAGAACAACTTAATAAAATTCACAAACCTTCACGCATTTATTTTGTAACGACTTAAACTTAAAAAAAAATTATAATTTTTTTTTAAGTTATCTTAAAAAAAATTGTGATGTATGACTTAAACTTAAAACTTGTATTTGTTTAAGCTTTACAACGTATGCTGCTCACTGTAGGATAAACAGAGGTAGCTTGGAATCCTAATGTTAAGACACTACGTTCCCATTAAGGCATTATAATTCCTTACTTTCGGTCAAAATTGGAATCGAACCTAGTCGAGGGCGGTTTCAGTCGCACGATTGTTCATTAAGACAGTAATCAAAGTAATACATTTAAATTTTTTTAACAAATTTAAATTTTACGACGTATGTACTCACTTTGTTTGTATGAACTTTTTTTTCTATGAAATACCTATAAATTTTACGCTTAGGAATTGTACTTCATTTTTATTGTATGTAAGTATTCTTTTCATGCCAAATTTCATAACTGACAGGGTAAGGTGCCTTATAGGATTGTTTAAATATCCTATAGATCTACGGGAAATATCTATCCTAACGTAGGATATAGGGTAGAATAAAACTGACGTTTTATTTTATGTTTTCAAAGTACTGTATATTAATTGTTGATACAAGACACCTGTCGTAGCGTAGCGGTACAAGCGTATGACTGTAACCGACAGGTAGTGGGTTCGATCTCCACTCAAGAAAATGAAATATTTATCATTTTCAATGTAAATAGTTAATGTTTAATTTCTTCGTAATAAGGCAAAAGCGCGGCGTTGTGTTCCGCCACTCAACACGCAATGGCTTGAATTCGGCAGAAAGAGAGGAACGTATTCTTACGTCGTCTTAATACTATGTTCCTAAGTTTCCTCTGCCTACCCTGCCATGTGCGGGATACTGCGTGAAGCTGAAAAATAATCTTAATATAAGATGTCAAATATTTGGCCATATTTAATTTTATGACTTTTAATGTTTCAATGGAAAAATTTACGTCAATCTTCGTCACTACATTATACTAAATAATCTTTGAATTTACAACAGATATTATAGAATACAGAATAAATATTAAAGATCATTTGTATCATATTTAATTAGAATTATAAATGTAATAAAAATAAGCCTTGTATTATAATTTAATGGAGTTTCTTATATTATACTTTCGCTAATAGAAAGTAAAATGTAATTAAACATTTTGTTTTTATTCCAAATTAAATATCGCCCAGCGGTGTTTTTACAAAGTTCTCAAGATAGCCGCGGCCAATGAACATTTTGTACAGCTGTATTAATTTATTGTTTCAATACAGTTTTTGAAACAATAAATTAATACGGTTGTGAGGATGAAATTAATAAGTAGTTAAGGCGTGTTTCAAAAAGCAAAGATTGTCAACAAATTGCTACATAACGCATTGTTGCTGGTGTCCGCCACTCAACGCTGCTTGGATGCTGTGTTCCGCCACACAACACGCAATGTCTCAAAGTCAGCGGTAAGTGGGAAAGGGCAGTGGAACGGAGTGTCTTAACACTACATTCCTCAGTTCCCTCTATCTGTCCTGCCATGTGCGGGAGCATAACGTGAAGCTGATTTTTGTAACTCAACGCTGTACTTTGTCTACCAAAGCGGAGAAATGAAAATATCTTTACGTTCAATGTTATATAATTATGTTACCCAATTAATCTTAAGCAAAGTAAAATCACAATAACTACTGGTGACCTTGGACTGATTAATGATTTTAATATTTATGAATCAAGTCGTCGTCCCTTAGGAGCTCAAGCGTGAGACTGTAAATGCAAGTTGTGGTTTTGATTTCTACTCGAAAAAATGAAATATTTAATATTTGTTTCTTCGCTCGGGTAATAAGGCAAACGCGCGGTGTAGAGTCCCGTCACTCAACACGCAATGCCTCAAATTGAGCGAAGAGTGAAACGGAACGGAGAGTTTGAATAGTAAATTCCTAAATACCCTCTGCCTACCCTGCCATGCGCAGGATACAACTTAAAAATATCATAGTATTATTAGTGAGATACGGGCAAGACGGGGCAGTCGCTCTATTAAGACCTTCTAGTCGTGCGACCATTGTCAAACTTGTACAGATGATGTGGTGTCATGACAGCTCTTGGTGCACTTTCGCTTGTAATTCCAGCGACACTTATTTTTTAGGTTATCGAAGCAAAAGTGACTTCGGCAAGTTTTCTTCTTTTTTTCTTGATTCGTTTAGTACGTGTTTACTATACAAATAATAGTAGTGTATATTTGATAAAAGTTTATCCTCATGCGGCGATGATTACGCTAGCAGGTAAAAACTGGTTTATATCTCACATTCTCCAATTTACTGTCGTGTGTACTGTTTCATTTGATTATTTTTTTTAATGCATCGACACCGCCCGCTTTTAAGTATTTGCAGTTATTAGATTATTATGATCGACATATCGTAACCTGGCTTCGCTAAAATTCAGGGATTATTGTAAATGCGGCAAGTTGCAGAAATTTTCGGATATCTACTATGGCAACAGCTATAAATGGTTTCAAAAAGTGCAAGAATTGGCCTTACGATCTGATGGTCTTCTCTGAAACTGACTTTACTCCTTCGGTGGTGACTGATATTCCACTCAATCAAGCACTGACTACAGCCACTACAATTGTAGTAACCTCAAAACACCTGCAGAGTAAGTTATATAGCAGCTTAACATATTACTTGCCCTGGATATCAGCGAAGCTGCTCTCTCGTGCCTCACTTCTATCTACCGGGGTTGAAACAGAGACAATTTGCATTCCATTCATAGTGTTCCTATATTATCTGCTATTCATGAGATACCTACGGTGACTGCTGTTACCTCGTTGTAAAGTTGAAGAAGATAAAAAAGAAGGATAAAAAAGAAGAATAAATACTAAATTTGAAAACGTATAAAAATTTGGACGAAGCAGGATTTGAACCTGTGCCTCTTGAAAACCATTCAAGCGCTCTGACCACTAAACCATCCGTCCTCACCAAGCTCCGTCGAAATTTTTATACGCTTGTTACAACTTATTTATGTTGCTAGCATCTCTGTAGGAAGATTTTTTACAAATTTTCGCTACCCTAAGATAATTAGAATTATCGTTTGGCAAGAGAGAATGCTGTTTATTAAATATTTTTACTATTTTTTAAAGTGTTATCCCACACTTAGGAAAGAAAAATACTAAATTTAAAAACGTATAAAAATTTGGACGAAGCAGGATTTGAACCTGCACCTCTTGAAAACCGTTCAAGCGCTCTGACCACTAAGCCATCCGTCCTCACCAAGCTCCGTCGAAATTTTTATACGCTTGTTACAACTTATTTATGTTGCTAGCTAACTTGTACAAGATTTTTTTTTTCTTTCCTTCGTGTGGAATAACACTTTAAAATAGTCAAAATATTTAGTAAACAGCATTCTCTCTTGCCAAACGATAATTCTAATTATCTTTGGGTAGCGGAAATTTGTAAAAATCTCCCTACAGAGATGCTTTTTAAACAAAATTGTCTTAATGGGAACGAAGTGTCTAAACATTTCTTTTTTTTTTATGGATAGGACACGGCAAACGAGCGTACGGGTCACCTGATGGTAAGTGATCACCGCCGCCCACGGCCCCGTGTAACACTAAAGGAGCTACAGGAGCGTTGCCGGTCTGTGAGGTGGATGGGCACCGGGGCCCGGCATTACCCAATGCGAAACGCAGTGGCCAAGGTCACTACTTAACGCCGGTTTTAAATGCCGGGGGTGGTAACAATCCGGTCGAGTCTTCCCATGCGTGTTGTCATTGCTGACAACGTGACTCTTCCACTCATACTTTAGTCGCCTCTTACGATACCATCAGTACCGGGTGATCCTATTCTAAGCCGGGATCACACGGCGAAATTACGCAATCATATCTCTAGAACTTGGTTAAATACATAAAAAATTAACATAAATATTAATTCACCACACCAAGTTTTTAATTCTGTTTGTTAAATAATTATAAAATTAGTGGTCACAATTTTTCAGCAGTCAGCGGGAGTCTTGAGGGACCCCCGAGAAACTGCCGTTATAATATCATTTGTAATACGTGCAGAAGTATATGTCATCGCGGCTCAGTTATAATCTTCATTAAAACGATGTTTATGGATTTCAAAGATTTTTACTTTTTTTTTTGAGATCTCGATTTCTAGATTTTTGTTATTTACAAATTAAGTTTAAGCTTTTATTTGATGCCAATATTGGTTCGGTTGCACAAACTTTAGTAGCCCGTGTGTGAACAGTAGATTAACAATAATAACGATTATATGTAATTTTATTGTCATCAAAACTGTACTAAATAAAATATTTCATCGTAAAAAACAAAAAAAGAACCAAAAAATAATATTTTATAATGTGTTACTTAGAATTATTAATTCATTAATATTATACCCTGATTGTATTATAAATTTGAAAGAGAGTGAGCATATATGTTTGTTCGAACATCATTTCAAACTATAGATCAGATTAATATAAAACTTTACAACAATATAACTTATATAACAGAATAACACATACGCTACAATTTAGTATCATTTTGTTCGAATTTAACAATAAGTTTAAACGGCCGCATCTGTTTCGCTTATATTATTTAATTTATTTAACTACGAGGACGCAGCGGGAGATAAAAGCCAGTGCTTCTAGATATCAGTACTTTTTTAGACTTTTTTAGCTTTACGATGTTGCCCGCATGTAGCAATATAGAGAGAAGGAGCCTGAAATATAGGTGTTAAGACACTCCGTTCCGATTTCTTGAGGCATTGCCTTGGGTTGCGGAATTCAACTTTACGCTTTGTTTAATTACATTGAAAAAAATATTTAATATTTATTTTTTTCGAATGAAAATTGAACCCCCAACCTACCCTTTTACATAATCACGCGCTCGTGCGTTACAATTATCTTATCCTTGTTAATATGAACTCAAATAAATAAAAAATAAAGAAAAGTACTAAAATTTTAACTAAATTTTAAACAAAACACTTTAAATTCTTGAGTATATTAGGTAAAAGGCAAATCTCCAGCTCGATAACAATAAGCAGTAATTCTCTTCGCGGGACGAGATTGCCGTCAATTTGTCACAAAATATAGCAAAAGCCTGAGTATTTCAAATAACTGTAGACTCCATTAGAGCTGTGTATACACAATTTTAATATTCATCAATCAAAAGAAATAGTTTCTTAGCGAGATGATAATATATTCGTACGTATTACTTTGTAGCGGGTAAGTCAGAGTGATGTAGCTCTTTTTCTAAGATTAACTTTAAAACTAGCTTGTTCTGTTTTTACATGTAAACTGTAATATATATTTAGCTTCACCCTGTAACCCATACATAGTGAGGTAGACAGAAGGAACTTGGGAACCCGGAGTTAAGATACTACCGCTTCCATTAAGATAGTTCTGTTCACCATTGTCTGCCGATTTTTGTTCGCATTGCGTGTTGAGTGTCAGATCTTAACACCGCGTTTTACCTTGATATCTGTTGATAAAGCTCGAAAAAATGATTTTCTAAATAAAACAAAGTATTTATAATGGCAATTTAATATAAACATTAACATTAGCAACGTTAAGAATACAACTCGTCGGTATTACGGTCTCACTTCGCTACGTAAATTATAATAAAATATTTCAATAGTTAAGACAAATTCAGGATTAAATTCATTATAAGAGGCACATTGTGTTCCTTTGTGGTAGTATAGTAAGTACGGGGCTTACACTCCTCGGGGCAGATTATGTTATCTTTCCATTAATTCGTTTTCGCCACGATTGTGCGTAATTGAATGGAATTTGAAAATATTTGCTATACAGTTATATTTATATTTTGGTTTATTGTCTTATATTAAGTTGTAAATTCAACGCCAAAGTAAAAAAATAAATAATTTTAATGTTGATTGCGTTATTCGCATGTGGCTTTATACGTAGCGATGTAGAGAATATAAAGTCCGTATCGCGGATACTGGAGGAAGGACACGCATGTATGAAGAGGTTGATGACAGGGAACGAGGCGATAGAAGTATGCAGAAATCGTAACTTCTGGCGCTCCTTTCTTTATCGCTTTCCCAATAGGTATATAAAGTAAAACCAATTAATTTAGTTTCACACTGAATCCTGCATATATGATTAGGTAGGTAGGGTAGGGTAGTATTTATAGAATTTCTATAGGCATTACATTGTGAGTGGTGCAACTCAACGCCGCGTTCGGCTTTCTTACTATAGCGAGATTTGAAAATATTGAATAATTTATTGGGAATGAGTTATGTAATATCGAATCCAAAAACATACGGTGTAAAGTCACACACTTAAGGCGCGGCGCCATGATGAACTTATACATTTCTCTACCATAATATTAATATTAATATAGGTGCTTCACCCTCTTTTCGTCATAGCAGGGTAGGCAGATCGAACTTATGTAATAATTGAACATTCCATCCGCATTTTTTGCTGAATTTTCAATACATTGCGTGTTAAGTAGCGGAACTAACACCGCAACATATTTGAAACCAGAGTAAACAAATTTAATATAGTCATTCTCATGAGCCAGGAGGGAAGCCACATTTAACAAGCGTCTACATTTAAACACTGCATTGCAAGTTCTATCACAATTAAATACATGTGAGAAATAGATATATTAAACAGTCCACCATATACTCGTATGTACGTAAATCGTACACGTAGTGCCTTACCATAAAAGCAACGGCTAATAGCTCGATTGCAAAGTACTCTAGGAACATGAAATGTCGCGACATTACGCCGAATTCCGGAAGCAATGCGAGTTGTTTGGCGGAACTCAACTCCGCGCGTTGCCTCGCTACCAGAGAGAAGTAATAAAATATTATTTACCTCTAATGGAAATTGAACTTACAACAATGTTTAGTCACAAATTTATACTCCTGCACAATGACGGCATTAGATTGGGAACCATAGTAGGGTATTACAAGTCGTTAGCACCCGACCTCCATCTTTGACAACCTCATCAGTTCCAGGACTTTGTTTATTCACTCCATTCAATGTCAATCTGTTGAAATGTTTAATTTCATTTAATAAACATGACGTCCTCAGACCACGGGGTCTGATATAGAAAGCATGTAGTTCTGTATATTCAAGAAGCCGTCCCTCTTTACGACGGGCCGCGGTCAACGCGGTTAGGTTATATCAGCATTTTTACTATGCAGGAATTGAATTTTTTGTTTTCTTATTCTTTTGTTAGGCGTAAAATATATGGGTAGATGTGATAGGTATATCTTTGAATAGACGCAGCTTAGTGATATTTTTTACTTTTAGTCTTTTAGCTTCGCGGTGTATTCCGCACATAGCAGGGCAGTTAGAGGGAACCTGAACCTTAGTGTTAAGACACCTACGTTACCCTTAGTCACTTTTTATTTAATTTTCGCGCCTTACATGTACAATATTTCACTCTGAGAAATCAAACCCACAACCGCTTGCAGTCACATCAATTGCCATCGGGCCACGGCAGCTACAATTTTTGTTAGCAATATATAGTATGTTTAAAGTATATTTATCTAATGTAAGTGAGTTTTGCGTACAGAGACGCACTTGCTCGTAGATGTTAGTTACGCTTGCGACGACTATACTACGGTGACAGTGATTGATGTGCACTAGTGCCGCTATTTTGGGTATATTAAGAAAATATATTTGGATTATATTTAAAGTGCCTATATATAGATGTTAATTATTAATCTAACTATATGATTAGGTCTTTCTTTTTAAGCAGAGGAAACCTAGGCTTAAGATACTTCGTCCCTCGCACATCGCACAAAATACGATATATATATATACGATATATCAAAATACGATATATATATACGATCTTATTCAGAGACGTAACTCAATACAGTGCTTTGTTTTAATACTAATGTGACAAAATAAAAATAATTTGTCCCCTTGTCGCGTTTATAGTCAAACGCTTTGCCACCAAATATCTTTTATAAATCTAATGAATTTCGTCAATAATATTAAGCATTCTAAAATATGAATTGTACTGGTACAAGTAAGCTTCAGTTATTAACTTCATCTTGTATCCCGTACGTAGCAGGGTAAGCAAGGGAAACCTGAAAATCACTCACCACCCACTTTGGTTCACCACTTTATCCCAATTTTTTGAAGTTATCTGTTGAATAGTAGAACACAACTGCGCCTTGCTTTTTGTCTAAAGCGAGGATACGAAAATATTGAATATTACATTCTCCCGAGAAATTAAACCAACAACCGATGCATTTACAGTCGTACGTTTGTGCCTCCGCGCCACGACAGCCTCTATATTGTGTAAGCTTTTGTAGGTAAAGTAATAAAATAAACGATAATCACTAATGTCTATAGCCCTGAGCATATCACTTGATAAAATGAAATGAACCTATCTTTTAACTATTACATATTTCATGACATGTATATAAGAATTTTGTATAAAGCGACTTCAATATTTTTTAATAATATTTTTTATTGAAACACCTAAGCGGGATGAATAGCGTACATTTAGTACTAGCTAGCAAACCGCGGTTTCCCCCGCAAAGCTTACTGTTATAAGATCGTTCTTTACAAAAATTGTAGCTTATATGTTATTCTAACTTGTAACATATATATTACTATGAAGTGTTTTCTAAGTTCTAAGATGACGTGACGCAAGGACACAAGCATGTGACTCTAAACGCGACAGGTTGTAGGTTCGATCCCCACTTGAAGAAATAAAAAATATATATTTTTTTATTTCCCCGTAACTACAAGGCAAATCATATCGTAGAGTCCCACTACTCAATATGCAATGCCTCAAATTCAATGGAAAATGGAGAACGGAACATAGTGTCTTAACACTACGTCTCCAAGTTCTCTGTCTGCATGTGATGTATCCCAGCGCGAAGCTGGAAATAAATCATCATTTTATCATTTTAATGAAACCTATTGTAGGTTTCATTAAAACGATAAAGTGATGATTGCCAACTTGCAGTCAAAATATTCACAGCCCTTAGAATGTGTCGCGTGATTGTCTTAGTTACTTTTTATTTTAGTCACGCGGGTGTAAGAAAGCACTGAAGCTTTAATAATGTTTATAATTTGACAAAAGTAGACCGATGCGTTAATTAGCAAAGCTTTGGTTTCGCAAATAACTTTTTATTAACTACATTGTTATGAAACATTTTGAAATATTTAACAACTCTAGACGAAGAGTGATGTTTCTTAGATTAAACTCGACAAACTTTTCGCTAAGTCGTCACTTAAATATATACAGAGGCAAATACTTCTGGCGTTGTATTTTGTAGAGCTAACTTAATTTTCTAAGAACAAATAAAGAGAACTATCAAAACTTACTAAAATTTTCGCAAGTTTATTTTATTGTTTCCGGATTTTCGTGAAGAAATGTTAATATAGTAGTCTGAGTCCTAGTTTTCTTATAAATTAGTTGGTTTTGCCCTCTGGTTTCTTCGTTCGCTAGTGATCGCTCACTACGATAGAATAACTTTTTGAAAGACAAGGACATGTTCGTATTTAGTTCATGTAATATAGTATGTTGAAATCAATTCATTCTCAAGTGGAAATCTCTACCTATGAATGTCGTGCTTACAGTCGTGGACTTAACAATTTTATTCTAACGACAATGTCCATGTATTACAATACTCACGTACAAATGGTTCACCTTAACGCATAGATAGAGGGAACCTGGGAACATATTACATGTTAAGACACTCCCTTCCCCACTTTCCGCCGAATTTGAGGCATTGTGTGTTGAGTGGCGGAACTCAACGCCGCGCTTTGCCTTAATAGCAGGCCAAAGAAATGAAACTTTAAATATTTAAATTGAAAGGATTAAATATTTCATTTTCTCGACTGAGGATCGATCCCCAGTCCATGTAACAGTTGTCCATGTTACAGTCACACACTTGTGCCGCCACGACAGGCCACATTGTTCATTTATCATAATATGAATTAATTTTCCAAAGATTTAGTTGCTATTGTAATAAATGTATATTATTGTAGTTGCAGCTTTAATATAAAATAGCATACAACTTTATACAAACATACGTCTAATACAATAATGAAGTATGTTAAAGTGCTAAAAGTACATTTTCTAACAAATAACCCCACGACTCTAAATTATATGAGAAACTGTTGCGGTCAAAAAAGAATACGTCTCACACTTAACAATAGTATATTTTATAGAAGAAACTCTACTTACTCAATTTTCTAGACATTTAACTTTTGTAACGCTTCATTAATTTGTTGGATTTCCAACTACTTTGTATGATTAATGTGTGGAATTTTTTAATAGATATTTTTGTATTGTGATCATTCCTTACACATTCTATTACTTTGTTAATTTAAATTTTAATAAAGAGAAAAAAACAGTTCGAATACTTACTAAAAAAAATATATTTGTTGGTTTTATTCCTATCCACAAGAACGAATTCGCTCTGGTAACGAGAGAAAACGCGGCGTTGGTTTCGCGACTCGTAATATCTTGAACATTGGGAGTAACTTGAAGAACACAAGATGTACTGAAATTACAAAACAAAACACAACCAACATTTTTACTTAAAATGACATCCATAGATACCCACAAATTTAATCCGTCAAGTTAAGGAATTTAATCCGTCAAGTTTTATTTTCTAACAATATAACTATTCTAAACAACGTTAGTACCGAGCTCTTCACAACGAGTAGAGGCAATATCTATCAAAATAACATTAAAGGAACATCGAGATAGAGACAAGTTCTGAAACTTGAAAACAGTTCTTGCATTTAAAAGGTAAAGTTTGTTAAATTTCCGCGAACCTTCGTCCACATATTAGGACAGTTATCAAATTAATTATTAACTAACTTTGACCTCAATTCGTGAAAGTATTTTGTTTTCATTTTTTATAAAAATAAATTTTGTATGATTTATGGTTTGATGTTATGAAATTATAATAAATGTCCTATTTGAACTTTTGTCATTATTAACAATAACACTATGAAGAACTTTCCGACCGTTCGTATAAGCGTACTATAGAATTATGATTATCTATATATAAAATAAATCACATATTTTTTATTGTTTTTAATTTGAAAAATAGAGTCTTCTTCTTGAGGGAGTTATATCGTAAGGTTATGAACCGGCTTTCACAGCCCACTGACATTAGACTATCTCTGCTAATACCCACGCGTAATAAGGACAGACTTAAGAAAAATTAAAATATATCGTCTTTCTTCCTTCCATGCGCCAAGCAATTGTGGAAAGAGTTGCCTGCGGCTGTGTTTCCAGGTCTATACGACACGAGTACCTTCTGTTACACGAAGCCGTGAACAGCGGTGATCACTTACCACCGGGTGACCTGTACGCTCGTTTACGTTTGTTTTAAATATGAAATTTGTCATACAGGATTGATAATTAATACAATTTTTATCAGTTCTCCATTATAATTATTTAAAAAAAATACTTTCTTCGTCATCTTCTAGTAATAAACTGCTATATATAAGGGTTTAATAGTATAAACAATAAAAATGATATGATGTTACAAACAAACATGGTCGTTGCAGATTTAAATAAATTTAATTACGATAGGATTTGAATACGCAACAACTGCGTTCATTAATTAAATATGTAGAAAGTCATATACATATTTGTATTGAGGAACAACAGTAATATATATCTATTTCACCACAGCTAGTAAAGATATTACTATTACATAACATTATTTCTGTGCGCACTTTCATTAAGTGACTTTGTCCGTCATGTCCATAATATCCAAGTCAGAGCCAAGTATTGTACAGATGATAAATAATAAATGCTTTTATATTTGCGATATTTGTTATTTAGACAGTCGTTGATGAATTCGTAGGAAATCATTTCGCTTTCAAAACTGCTCTATCGTTTGACAGGAGTCTATCAATATTGTTAGTATAGCGAGATTGTGATGCTGAAAGACAAATCTTATTTATTAATAGTTTGTATACAAACAA
Organism: Eueides tales michaeli; assembly: GCA_018249855.1. Taxonomy (NCBI): domain Eukaryota; kingdom Metazoa; phylum Arthropoda; class Insecta; order Lepidoptera; family Nymphalidae; genus Eueides; species Eueides tales. Next base: position 8,653 of record DWMZ01000294.1, on the reverse strand, counting down.
AATTCACTAGTATTACATTAAACGATATACAAATCGTTTAATGTAATACTAGTGAATTTTGTTTGTATACAAACTATTAATAAATAAGATTTGTCTTTCAGCATCACAATCTCGCTATACTAACAATATTGATAGACTCCTGTCAAACGATAGAGCAGTTTTGAAAGCGAAATGATTTCACTTTTAGAAGTTCATACACATAATCTACAATACCAAACAAAAAAAAACGAATAAATCATTATACTTTACAAGAAAAAAGATAAAACAAATGTTTTTTTGCGGTGATCAAAAAAAAGTCATCTGAATTACACTCTTTACTTGCAAATAAATGGTGGCATAACTTAATGCAATAAAAAACAGACCCAGTCTATTTTGTACTAATGTACTCGTTAATATAGAACTGCCGCTTATACAAACTATTATTTACGCTATCCATACATACATACACACATACATATATAAATACATACAGACATACATACATGAGCATATTTATTATTTCAACTTTTTTATTTATTTAGCTGAATTTAGTTTTAATGTATAGATATTGTATTGTCTTAAAAGTGATAATATTGAAAAAAAAAAGGAAGTAAGTAATTGAGATTATCAATAAGTTGAGTAAAAGATGCGGGCGAAGCCGCAGGCGGGTCTGTAGTTCTTTGTATAATTCGCGGAAGTAAGTTTAAAATAAAAGCTAAGCTCATAAAACACTCTTTTATTGTAAGTAAAATAATATCTTTACCTTAAAGAAGATTGGTTCTAGAAAATAGGTTTTGTACGGAATCCTTATAGTTTAATTTATGTTTTATAAATTGTGTTATTGCAAGGTGAGTTGTGACACTCGACGCGGTTTTATCACCACAGTAATAGAAAATATTAATTTTATTTCGTTTCCCAAAATGGGAAATCGAACACAAAACGGTCGCGTGTACAGCCGCACGTGCCCTTGCGCCACGACTACCTTATAATAGATATTCTATTCTGAATCTTTTACAAAATATTCAGCTCTATTGCACAAAGGATACCAACTTTAAAATAAACATATATATCATCTATATAATAGAGAAGCATTCACATAATATTTTCCCGACAAGTCATAATTTCCCCGCGTACAGTCACTGAGCGACACACACGAGACTATAAAAATTATCAAATAGAATAGAAGCGTATATTTTGCAAGATTTTGTTGTAACACAGATAATAATAATAATGTAATATCCATCATAAATCTAATATCTAAAAGCCGCTCAACATCATCTTAAAATTGAGTGGAAAGTGAAAAGTGTTTGTGTTAGGTTTTCTCAAATCTTGCTACGTCGTAGCCTTATGTATTATTAGTCCTGCTATGTCGTAGCCTTACATGAAGAAGGTAAATACATATAGAAAATATATCAACAAACAAAATATATTCCATTACCTTATTAATGTAGGAACAGAATGCTTACTTGTGGACGATGCGATGACGTCATAAGTGGCAACGTCACCGCCAGACGGGGTAGAGCTTGCCGTGGAGCTAAGATTAATGTATGAATTCACATAATACTTTATAGTAATTATATATATGCAGACATATTCACACTGTATCCCATATAGCATTGTTGGCAGTGGGAACCTAGGAACCTAGTGTTAAGTCACTCCGTTACAATTAACACTTACGTTCCTCAAATTCGGCTAAATTTTGGAGGCAAAGCTTATTACGTGAACATATTGCTTCTTTACCAGACCGAGGAAATTCAAATATAAAATATTTCAATTTTTCGAGTAGAAATCGAACCTGACCAAACGCTTGTCCGCTGCACCACGACAAGCCTCAAGCTTTCAAATTTATAATATTAAACTATTAATCGAATAAAATACCAATTAATGTAATTATAATACATATTTAAACTATAATATAAAGCGAAAAATCTGTAAACGACGGCTAACTCCAGTCAATTCTATCGTTAGTGAATGATTAGATAAGCAAATCTATAACCTATGTATTTTTTAAGGACCAGCGTATTTTATCATTAGTACAACTACAATGAATGAAATATGAAAATCATTTTTGTTTTTAAAAATATATTTAAATATCGATTTATTACATTTAACTTTATAGTTAGGTATATATAACAAAAGATATACAATATATGTATAACTGTGTAATTCTCGTATATACACATCTACGTAAGTGAAATGTAATCTATCATTTATGCCTGCTTGACACTCGAGACACGCCCGCGACAAGTGTCGCGAGATTACGCGAGATCAGTCCACATATAAGTTAAATTACTTTTTATATTTATGTCATTGTCAAAGTGAAGTCGTTTGTCTTCTGTCACAATATGTCGTTTCAGTTAGTTGAAAGAATACTTTATAACAGTGAGATAAAAAATAAGATTGCAGGCTTATTTTGCAAACTTATAAACTAATAAGTTTGCAAAATAAGCCTGCAATCTTGACCTGTGGGGCGCAGCAACAAACAACAACAAACGTGTGACTGTAACCGACAGGTTCTGGGTTCGATCCCCAGTCGAGGAAATGAAATATTTAATATTTTCAATTTAATGTTTCATTTCTTCGCTCTGGTAATAAGGTAAAGCGCGGCGTTGAATTCCGCCACTCAACACGCAATGCCTCAAATTCGGCGGACAATGGGGAACGGAAGTGGGACGGAGTGTCTTAACACTAGGTTCCCGGGTTCCCTCTGCCTACTCTGCCTCGTGCGAGATACAGCGTGAAGCTATAAACTAATATCTTTACGCTTTTAATAGCAGGAACCACAGAACCTAAAAACCTGTGTTACCAAAATGATAAAATTAATATAATAATATTTACTATAGTCGAGTGGGAATCAAAGCTACTACTGTCGTGTACAGTCAGATGTTTGTGCGCCTGCGCCACGAATGGGACCAATATATTTACATTATTTAAACAGCCCAAGTATAGTACAAGCAAGTACCAACTTTACAGATATATATAAGTTAAGTGTCTTAAATGCGAAGATGAAAAGCCATTTCCTAAGCGCATTTACAATTTGCCCGTCAATGAACCTCTCAAGCATGATTATTGCAGCTAATAACGTTGGAAAATATGCTTTTGGATGGTTCTTCCCTTAACCTTTATATTTATAATATTAAATAAATTTAAAATTGATATTTTGCGAAGCAAGAAATTTTTGTTTTATTTTTCTACTTTACGCTGTATCAACAGTATAGTATTGGCTGAACGAATCTAATGTTTCGACTACGTTTTTGGCGTTATTACTATATTAAGAAATAATAGTAATTCAATCGAGTACGAATCGAACTAATTATCGTATATTTTACATCGCAAATTTTAAAGTCAGACATTATGTAACGACGGCTTCATTGATACCAAGATATTATCTTGCACCTTCTAGGGAACCTGGGGACCTAGACGAAGACGCTTCGTAATTTTTTTTATTGATAGATAGTCTTGTTCATCACAGTGGTTCTTAACTATGTGTTATAAAAATTGAGAAAGTAGTTTAAAAGCTACAATTACTTTGCCAAGATGTGAAAGCTTTTTTTTATGTTTTTTTTTTAATTTTGTAGCCTTACGTTGTGTACGCTGTGTGTGGAGTGACGGAGCTTAACGTCACCCTTTATCGCCTTATGGAAACGAGTTAATGAAATAATTTACTTAGTTGAGTGGGAAATGATACCAAAACCATCATGTTTACAGTAAGACGCTGTGCCACTGCGCCACGATGGCCGGGTCTCGTACAACACTAACATTTTGTCATTATACCTCGCTTAAAGCTCTTGAACTTGAAATCTTGCCAAAAGAGAGACATCGCTGGAAGAAAGAATGCTAAGGATCTGTGACAAAAGCTTATACCTCGAGTGGGGATGCGGTTGTATTAAATATTACATGGACATGTTAAATTACAGCTCAGGGGTAAAAGCATGCGACTGTAAACGTGACAGTAGCGCGTTGTGGTGCATGGATACAACCACTGTGAACACGGCAGGTTGAGCACTCAACATGCCCGTCTTACTTCAAAATTCAGATTCCTTATAATTTATGTAGAGTTAAGGACAAAAATGTCCTACTAGAAACGGAGTGTCTTAACATTGGTTGTTAACGGAAATTAGCGCTAGTCTTTGTTTGTGCAAAATGTATTATTCTTTAACAGGTAAAAATAAAAAACATTTTGTATGCAATTAAAATTCTTAATTTACTTCATAATGATTAACAAATATAACAAATAATAAGCAACGAGTAATGAGCCCCATTTAATTTATATAAACATGACAATGTATTTACATATAATATAATATGAGGATCTGAGATAGGTTCAAGGTTCGATCCCAGGATTATATTTTCATTTTGTTTAAAAAATATTTAATATTTGGATTTCTTCGAAGCTTCGAATTCCGTCACGAAATGCAAATTCGGTGCAGAGTGGGTAAGGGATACGTCCTGATGGGAACGGAGTGTCTTAAAACTTAAGTTCCCCAGTTTTCCCTGTCTACCCTGCCATGTGCGGGATGTGTAAAACTGAAAGAAAAAAAATCTAATATTAGTGACATCTATATTTCTCCATTATTATTCAATTAGCTCGACAATTCCATGCGTAATTAGGCTTTATTGCTAGTTCTCTCTCATATCCTAAAGCAATTTAGTCTCTAGTAATAATGCTGTTTAATCGATCGGCGTCCGAAATTGTAAATTTAAATTAAATATATGATAAACCGTTCGTTGTGGCGCAGAATATGTGACAGTGAGTGACTGTAACTGCGACTGCGGCTGTAGGTTCAATTTTAAATCAGGAGCATGAAATATTTAATATTTTTGAATTTCCTCTTTCAAGTGGTGGAGCTCAATACTGCGCTTTATTTTTTTATTTCAACTTTTTTGTACGAAAAATAAAGAAATTATGATGTTAGGCCATTGTTTAGGAATGATAGATGGTGTTGTAATTCTGTATAGAACATACCGATAGACGTACAACAAAATGTAACAGTTTGTTTTTATATATCTTAGAAAACTGTGAAATTAAAATTCTTAAAGCCTGTCGAAACGCAGGAGCATAATGTTGAGTTCCGCTTTTCAACAAGCATTGCCTTGAGAATTTAGCCGGAAATTGGGAACGAAAATGTCCTAATGAGAAAAAAATTTCTTAACAATGGGTTCCCAGGTTCCCTGTGCCTAAGCTTCTATGTCCGATATGTAGCGTGAAGCTTAATGATAAGATTAAAACAATATTCTTTGTGTTTATTGTTGCAGGTAATTTTTAAGTCACCAATTATTCATTCAGTTCATTTATAAGTAAGTATAGCTACCTACCTCCAATCAATCTAAACAGCTAGGATATGACTGAACGCCAAAGTTGTCCAATAATAGTAGACTAATTGAAAGACGTACGCAGACAGAAGCTTTTGGCGCTTCGTTATCTCTAGCTATCTTAGTATATAGCATGAAGATCTAAGAACACACACAAAAATAAATAAAATAATATACAATTTCCATTAAATAACGCACCTTATTTCTAGTGAATAATTTTATTTCGGCACATTCACAACTGACAGACGTCATGTCTAACACACATCGTTCGTACAGAATTGACGTTGATTTCGAAAGCTCAATACAATTAGTGTATAGCTATATACGTATATATGATTTATTATTGTAACTGACATCATGAGAAATCTGCCTTACATTAATTATGACAGACAGTTAAGTAAATAAATTAACTGAACTGTATAAATTTCAAGAAAGAAAATTATACAGTTTAGTCACTATTGACTTTTATTTCACCACTTAGACATAACTTTGAAATAATTTATACTTTTAGAGTATATCATTTACGACTTAGTTAATATACAACGGACTTTTGTATAAATCACTTAAATATTTTCTAACAGCTGATAAATTTACTCGTTTTAATTATGCTAATGAAAAAGGTCCAGATGTTGTCTATTTCTGAAGATTGTTTGTTTAACTTATCATACATTTTAAAACGTATTTTATTAATTAAATTTTTACTTAGCTACTAGCCACCCTTGTTTGGCTTCGTCCACCTACTTTTTGTTAAGTATTTAGGTAGAACTGTATACAACTCTTAATTTTTTGTTTTGCAGCAAAATGCTTATAGTCCTTAAACTTGTAATCCTATTTCCGTAAAACATTGCTAAGAACAAGAGTTTAGATTAAAATGTCATTTATCTGGGTTTATTTAGAAATAATTAATAAAATAATGATTAACAAAAGTATTGGCAGTTGAAAGGCAACAATAACAACCTTCAAACGACAAGTTTTCAATTATTTAACATCTTATTTACGCTATTTTATGTATTTTGTTTTGTTTGTCAAACAGATTTGTCTCTTCTTAAAAGTAATCGAAAAAATAAAATGTTAGTTAGTAATATCGATTAGATACTGTAGAGTAGTAGGCTAGGTATTTTAACAGTCCTTAAAAGTAATCTGTTCCATTTAGCATTAAGTACATTTATTTGTGAACCATCGTGGCATAAACCAGTTTAATAAATTCATTATGTAATTATATGCTAAAACTATCTTAAATTTAATACTTTTACAACAATATAATACATATTTCAAGTTTAAATGAATTAAATTTACATTAATTTAAAATGTAAAAAAAATAAAACAATTTTGAAATATAACTTCGATATTGACGCAAAGAATTCCTTCTGTCCTGTTTAAGTGTGGAAAAAAGTATATATTTAAAGCGAAAAATTTATATCAGAAATTTTGCAATCTTAAAACATAAACATTAAAAAGTTAACATTAAAAAGTTAGTTTTTCTTAACACTAAAAGTATGGCGTCGATGCAGAGCGCCTTAAAGAGTAACTTTATTTAATATCAGACGTACCGTGAAACTTTAGTTCTCATAAAGTTAGCGAAGCGGCTTATGAAAATTATCTAATTATATGCCTAAGTTTGACGTCAACTTTTCTATCATAAGAAAAAGCTTTACAAACTCATTTGTGGTCATTTAGGGTTCCGTACCTCAGAAAGCATTTGGCGTGGAGATATTAAACTTAAATTAATATAAAACTTTTGCCGTTCGGAAAACAGCAAAAATCAGTCTATAAAATGAAAAATACAAGTATTTATGCATCCTACCATATTTCAACTAAATAAAAAAGAAGCGCAATAGTTATAAAATTTGACAGAAGGTAGAACTTACAATGCAAATAAAAAAACATGCAAAAGTAAAAAAATATGTCTCTATGACAACACGAAAAGACTAACATTCTCTTGAAAATTTAAGCTCGTCAACTTTTATAAGCTGCACTTCTCGTCGATCTACAACCCTAAATTGCTCAATGCAGTTTTTTCTATTTTCGTACAACTTTTAAAAGGAATGTTTTGAATGCCCGTTTATAATTTGTGAGCACAGACACAGTCTATAGACCAGTTGACACTAGTTCAATAGCATACCATATAATGGTAATAAAATGTATAATAAAATACAATTAAAGAAAAACAAACTATAAACTTATAAAAAGTAATCATTAAATAAAAACGGGTCAAGTACGAGTCGGAGTGATTCTCCGAGGGTTTCGTATCAATTTTAAGATTGTCAATGGGAAGTACAACATATAAAGGTTGATTGATAGACTTACACTCGTGTGAATTTATTTCAAATAAATATTTTCAAATTGTCAGCACAACAAACGAGGTTTTTCGTGCGTAAATTCCCGTTTTGCCGGTATTCCCGAATAAAAAGTAGTCTATATATTCCTCCATAACTGTTTTTCAATGAAAGGTCTAAAAACTGTGGGACATAAAAAATAAACATATAAAGTTTTAATTGTGTAACGTATGCAATTAACTTGCACCAGTTTACGAACAAGAATGTGTCGTTTGTGAATTTTCAGTTTTGATTAATAAAACTAAATTTCATAAAAAGACGAAAGAGAGATTGATTTTTTTGCTAACATTTACCTAAACAACCGAACAAGTGCACATCTCTTCCCACCGAAGGTTACCTACAAATTTCACGATAATTTGTCAACGGCAACTTGACTTATCAAATTTTACACACTTTAGTTTGTTGGCTTGTGCAATTATTTTGTATTAAATGAACGACAAATATAATTATTATATTCGTAATGTTTCATTTTTTACGATATATTTATAATTTTGCATTTTTCGAAGTATTTCATGTTGAGTAGGATAAGTTCTACATAAAGTGGAGGAACGAAGTGTGTCAACGCTAGTTTACCACTACCTATCCTGGTAAATGCATGGTGCAGCTTGAAGCCTGATTTTATTGTTTTATAAAAGAATATTCCTACGTTAAGCGTATTTATTACACGGAATTTATTTAGTTCATCCCAAAACTTCATGAATGAATTTAATATATTAAATATGCCGATGTTCGAAGCCTATGAATAGTTTATCCGTCGCTAACACCTAATCTCGATGTCCTTAAAACGCTTTAAAACATTAAATTTCCTTTATTTGTAACCTTCGTGGGACTTAACTGATTATAAAATTAGGATTCAACTTGGTAAATATAGTAATTTTATAACAAACTAGATGATGCACGCAACTTTGTTTGAGTTAATTTTATGAAATCTGCCTCATTGTGATATTGCAATTCCATCTGGGGGGAATCGAGCTTAAGTGACTTGACTGCGTCGAGACCCACTTCTTACAAAATATTTATATACC
>DWMZ01000293.1:0-26228 GCA_018249855.1 Eueides tales michaeli | reverse complement strand
TATAAAACATGGATAAAATTATCTTGTTTAACGTAAAAAATAAAAAAAACATATTTCTCTCCTTTAGGGTACCCATTCGAAATAAAAGTGAAGCGAAAAGTTTTCCGCGAGCCCTGTTACATGCGGGTTAAAGCGTGCAAGTATATATACGACAAAAGAAAAGCGCGGCGTTGACTTCCACCAGTCAACACGATTGCCTCAAATTCAGCAGAATGTGGGGAACGGAAGTGTCTTAAAGATAACGGAGTGTCTTAGGAGAAACTCCCAATTTCTGCCATGTGCGGTATACACCGTGAAACAAATATTTTGTACACGTAAATATTTTATACATACATTAAATGAATGCCGTTTCGCAATAAGTGCAAGTAGAAAATACCTATTCCTGCATTAATTAGTACTAACTAACGTGTGTAATTAATAGGCATTTGTGGTTTAAGCTAACTGGATTTGAAATTAACCATTAGAGAGCTCTAAGCGTAATTATCGGGTATGAAAATATCGTGTTTTTAAATGATAACAGCTTCGAGTCTTCGCCTAGGCAAATATTTAAAAATTGTTACAATACATATAAATGTATTGTGGTGTCATTTCTTTTTGGAGGAATTAATTATTTTCATTCAACCACGCTAGGTAAAAAGGTTTTTGCCACTCGATATGTAATGCCCACTTCTATCTACATACATAAATGTGTAAGCATGAAGCTGTAAATATTTATACACATTATACTATGTATCAAATTCAGTTATGTTAGCAAATCTGAAGAGCAGAAAAAATTAACACCAGATTTTATACTTGCTAATTAAACGGCATAAGGAAATAGATAGTTAAACTAGTTAATATTTAACACATTTTCGCTCAGTTCTAGCTTTTGTGCCGCTAAAAATACCAGACGGTGCAAGTGCTCTACGATCTATTCAACGCTTTTGGCGTTATTTTTCCTTTGCATAAAAATACTATGCAAATTTTACATACACTTCTTATTAAACTGTGTTTCACTAAGCGACCTCAAAAAGCTAGGCAACGTTGTTCTTTTGTATTTTATATAAGGATGTATTTTAAATAAGTATATATAAAAGAAACGCAAACTGCGTGTGGAAGTCGCTAGGATTCACACGCGGCTTTGCCCGCTAAAAGTTATTGTTATATTTTAGCCAATTTTTTAGCAGAATCTTCATATAAATTGTAGTAATGTTGAGTGGGTCTAATATAAAAGTTATTACAGTTTCATCAAAATGGACTTAGTATCTTTCACGTGAAAGTGGACAAATATCAAACCTCACAAACTTTCACATTTATTTTCGAAAATATTATGTTATTGAACAATGTGTCGAACAATTTTATACAGCAAAAAGCATAAAGCTATTTTTGTTGTTAATGTTCAACATTAATATTCATACTTTAATTATACAAATTTCCACTGCGCCATACTTCAAAAGTATTACATTATTAAGAACCGTAAAATCTGAGTCCAATGCGACTCTAGCCGCAATATGGCAAATATCTTATTCAAGAGACTTAAGGAACAAACAGATTTCGTTTCAAACATTCAACTTTATGATCGTTGCAAACACAAAAAAAAACTGAAAATTTGCAATCTAAAAATATCAGAATAAAAGAAATTCGCCCGCAAATAAAAACAAAGTAAGCAAAACATTCTAAAGTCAAAGTTTTGAAGCTATTTGAAAAGGAAACGAGCAAAAATATGGGAAATAAAATAAAATGTTGTTTTAACATCTGTTTTGAACTGTGAAATATGTAGGTATTTGAAGTCATTCAATATGTTAGTGCCGTATTAAATTTGTGTCTACTTATATTTTAATATAAAAGTTTTTTTTTTTATTTACTATTTATTAATGACAATATTTATGAAGCGGTCATGGCGCAAGGGCACAATGTCTGATTATAAATAAGCACGATAGTTGTGGATTCGATTCCCACTTGTGTTGAATGAATTATGTTCATTGAATCTTTATCTCGTCCGTTGAGGTTTCCGTTTTAAATTCAGAATTGTAAATCAACAGATAATTGTCTTGCATATCCTTATTTTCAATGAAAGGAACTATAAATATATGTTTGTAATATTTATTTTTGGAATACCTATAAATTTTAACTTTTTGGATATTTTCCTTCATTCATGTAAATTGGACAGGTTGTGTAACAAAGTAAAGTGCAGCGTTGAGCTACACCACTCAACTTGCAATGCCCCAAATTTGGAATGGAATGAATTATATAAGTTGTCATTTTGTGCCAATTGCCATTTAGGTGTATGTTTTGTGTGGTTTCAAGGCGTAGAATGAAAAATCTCTTTTTTGCCCGTCTTGAAATCTGATTTTTCATCGCCCTGTAACGTCCGCTGTGTATTTTCTGTTCTAAATAACTCTCAATAACGAAGGGGCTTTATGTTTGTATATATCAGCTAGAAACAAATGATTGACTGATCAATTATTAAAATAGCAGAAAGACAATGTGTAATTGAATTTATTGTGGAATTAAACCCTCTATTTAAATTTAAATACTTTACATTTAATTGATGAATACGTGCAGTCTACTGCCGTTATTCATTTTTCAATCGACAGTTGTGGTTATTTCACATAGGTAGGTATGTGAAATAACCACAAATTTTAAACTGTATTTTAATTTTATCTTAAAATCTTTCGGTAAATCCCACTTCTTTCCCTCGATATATAAAAACATACAAAAATGTTTGAAGTTTATCAAAATGTTTTTACTATTGTAGCTCATACGATACTATCGCATTTTTAAGCGCGTATTCACTTGTTTTTGATGAAAAAATCGCTTATATGTATCCTTTTTAATACAAAGACTTAATCTTAATATTATATCACCACTATTAAATTGAACAAAACGATAACGTTACTAAAAAAAATTATTCATCAACCTTCATAAAATAATATATAAAAATTAGATATATGTAGTAAAGGAATAACGGTTCAACATACTTAAAATAAATATTGATATAATTTAAAATATATATTGATATCATTTAAAAGCGCTTGTGCTGAGCTTGAGCTTTGCGCTGTGACATCGTGGCGGAACGGCACAAGCTGTTGTTCACAGTCGCACAAGCGTTTGACTGTGAACGACAGGTTGGGGGTTCATACCTATACTTCATATATATATATATATATATATATATATATATATATATATATATATATATATATATATATATATATATATATATATATATATATATATATATGATCCCTCAGTATGATAAGCGAAAATTATGACGTTTCATTTAAGAATTCAAACATAATATATTTAAAACCGCAATAGATAGGCACAATTGGTATTATACATCAAAAATTTTGCTATTACAGAGTGACTGATGAACAAACCTTGACAACTACTGGAAATATTTTTATTTATTATTTTTTTATACACCTGCACACGGAGAGGGAACCTGGTAACCTATTGCTAATACACTAAGTTCTGTTTTCCATGATTTTCGTTTCTCAACGCGCATTGCCTCAAATTCGGTGCATAACCTTTCGCGCTTACAGTCATTCACTTGTGCCCCCACACCATGACAGAGCTCAAATATGGCGTAGTTAGTATATGGGATATGGAAACAGGATTATCCATTCTACTGTCTTAAGATCAACATAAACAAAACAGCAACCAAGGATACTTCAAATATTATTTAAATAACAAACCATAAAAAGCGAACAAAAGTATAAAAAGTTAATCATAATATCAGATCGTATATGTGACAGGACTCAAAAGAATTCCTCTGTACAATACATAACCTAGTTACAAATAAAAAGCAAAAGTAGCTTTTTGATTATGTTAAAACGTGAGGTGACGTCTTGAGATTGTATTTCTAATGGCATATTATTTCTAGGTTTTCTTATAAGTTATTTTGGCTCGGAGCTTGGTTACTAAATTTGTATTCTTTATTAAGTCAATATGTTATTTTCTAGAGGCCTTTCGAGGCGCGGTTTTTTGGTACGAGTCCTATTCGAAGAAATGAGATATTTAATATTTTTATTTCTTCGCTGGTAAGAAGGAAAACACGACGCTAAGTTTCACCATTCAACACCCAAAGCCTTTACAGATTACTAAGCTCCCTCTGCCTACTCTGTCACGTGCTGGATGCAACGTGAAGCTGAATAAAATTAAAAAATATAAATGGAAATATCATCACATAATTTTAATTTAAGACTTGATTTATAACTCTGAAGTAGTGTGTAATATTTTCATCTTTTAGCTTTACACATTCAAAGGATTCAATACCTTAATTGGATTTAAAAAAATAATTATTGCCAGTCTTCCCGCACTAATAAAGAAAAGCGTGTTGAGTGGTGTAATTGATCATTTGGCCTAACTACTAAAAAATATATTTTAGTGAATGGGGAATTGAACTCATGACCGAGTCAGAAGGCACAGTTAGCCGCTGTCCTATTGCGCCACCACGGCCAAAAAAAATTTATGGTTAATAGTAATTTATTTACGTAAGCAGAAAAACTAAAATATATATTCCCCCCATTAGCAATAGATTCGACCTCGATCACAATTTAATTTCAAATTTAAAGTATTATCATGAAGCTAAATAATAAATTAGTAGATTTTTAATTAGAGACGTTTGCTAATCCCATATATCATTGTCTTGGGAGATGGATTCGTCTGAGCGCGATACGTCTCCTTCTAATTTGTGAAGAGTGATTGTAAATTAGTTGCAATAACTTGATTATCTAAATTAAAGTCAGTGTTTAATATTTTAAAACTACTAAATTTAAAAACAAACTTAACTACTAAATTTTAAATTTATTCCTAAGTGTGGAATTTCCCGTATACTTATACGGGAAATTTTGGTGTCAAGCTGAGGGCGGCTTATTTTTTGCTGAATTTACTGTTGCAATTGTCAGTTCGAACGGTAAAGTTATAATTTTAATGAAATTGCAGGTGACTTTTTGGCCGTATTCTAAGCTAATGAAGGCAGATTAATGTGCTTACTCAAATATTTATAATCGAAAAACATTACATACACTTACAAATTCATATCAAAATTAGTCAATTATTAGTAGAAATAATAAAGTAGAGGACAGAATATTTACTACAGCAAAATTAATATGCAACCGTTTCTTGCAAACTACCATTGTACCTATTCTTCACGAGCTGACTCTGGTCAAATGGTTCGCAACATATCAGACAAAAATAGTCATCTTCTTCAATTTTTCCATCAGAGTCTTGTAACATCTTCCTCTTTACAGTTTTTTTTTTCCTTTTTTATTTTTTTTCTTTCATTACTCCTAGACATTTTTTTTTATTTCTAATTAATTTCTTTTCTTTAGATTAGTCTTTTTCTTATTTTGTTCCAGCACCAATTAATTTCTTACTGGTTTGTCTGTTAAAATAGCAGATTTTTGAGTTTTCCGTGTTATCTTGCGCCATGAAAGGCCGCTCGTACCCCTGCGCCATGAAAGGCCTCTAGAAAAGAACATATTGACTTAATAAAGAATACAAATTTAGTAGTCAAGCCCCGAGCCAAAATAACTTATAAGAAAACCTAAAAATGATATACTATTAGAAATACAGTCTCAAGATGTCAACTTCACGTTTTAACATAATCAAAAAGCTACTTTTGCTTTTTACTTGTAACTAGGTTATGTATTGTACAGAGGAATTCTTTTGAGTCCTGTCACATATACGATCTGATATTATGATTAACTATTTATACTTTTGTTCGTTTTTTATGGTTTTTTTATTTAAACATTATTTGAAGTATCCTTGGTTGCTGTTTTGTTTATGTTGATCTTAAGACAGTAAAATGGATAATTCTGTTTCCATATTTCATACACTAACTACGCCATATTTGAGCCCTGTCATGGTGAGGGGGCACAGGTGAATGACTGTAAGCGCGACAGGTTATGCACTAAATTTTAGGCAATGCGCGTTGAGAAACGAAAAACACGGAAAACGGGACTTAGTGTATTAACAATAGGTTACCAGGTTCCCTCTCCTTAACCTGCCATTTGCAGGTTTATAAAAAAAAAGAATATCTAATTCCAGTAGTTGTCAATATTTGTTCGTCAGTCACTCTATAGTAGCAAAATTTTTGAAGTATATATACCAATTGTGCTAAAAAGTGGAAGACTTGCTATACAAAATAAAAAGAATCAGTGAATTTCATCAGTGAAAGTAAAATAAAATACGTATGAAAATAATGACCTTGAAATTGAAGTTAAAATATGCAGAGTAAAATTTGTGAATGTTAGTTAACAAAGAAATTTTTGGCCCATGTGATTTGATTTGGACAGCATAAATTGCGTCGGTTTCTAAAGCAATGATCCGAGTTTACGATTCGTTAGTTCTGCACAAGAGGATTGTCTAGAGAATATAAAAGCCTATATTTTATTCTTTTTTTGGCTTTCAAAATGTATACTGAGACATGTCGTAGCACAAGGCCACAGGTGCGATTAAACGTAACGAGTTTAAAGTTCGATCCTTACTTGTGGAAATAAAGTATTTCTTACTTTCATTGCCTCATGTGCGGCGTAGAGTTCCGCCACTCAACACGGAATGCGTTCAAAATTCGCGGGAAGTGAAGAGCGGAAGTGACTTAATGGGGGCGGAATATTTTGACTCTAGGTTCCAGGTTCCCTTTTCCTGCCCCGATATTAAAAATAATAATATAATACAGTGCTGACATAAATATCAAGGAGAAAAGGTATTTTAAATACTTTTTGTGACATTATTATCTAGTGCCTACCTTTTCGCCCTCTCGAAAGCACATTTTTACTTATTACTATTGTATTCGTTTGTATCTGTTATACATAGAAACAAATATAACTAGAGTACTTCTACTTTAACAATTAATTAACTTATTTTGCCAGTTTAAACTTATTGTTATATTAGGTATAGCCAAATTATATAAAACGATTACCTAATTTCTGTGTTATTTTCATGTAATTCCTGTGTAAGTTTCATCAAAATCCGTTCAATAGTTTGTGCGTGAATTTGAATGTTACTAGGATTACCATATAAAAATAACAAATTATTTAATCTTGTATTAGATTTGGTGGCCACAAATTATATAAAAATAGTAAATTTCCACATTTTATTAATAAGCAGTAAAGGATCGGTCTGGTATGATACACGAAATCCCCTAAGAGTTCCAAATCATTAGGTACGTAATGGTGTACCCTAAATGTCAGTACATCGATATGATCTTTGATATTAGAAATGGCTTTCATTAACCCTATGATATTTAATTGATTATAATGATAATAAATAGAACAAAATCTTTATTATAATATGTTCTTTAAAAATGGACTTCCTGATTAATTTCTAGTTGATTTTTTAACGTTTAATGCTGCATAGCATGGACAAAGAGATACTAGTGTTCAGATACTCCTTTCTTTACTTTCAACCTTAATTAGACACATATTGTTTTTGTATTGAGTGGTGAGACTGAAGGTTGGACTTGGTATTTAATCGAAGTTACGAAAAAAAATCCTTTCTTTCTGCCGAAACGCCGATGATGATGCCGACGAAAACCATCAAGTTATTAGCCAGATTGAGACTTATATTGGCGGAGGGGTAGAATTGAATATTAAAGATTTTCATTCTCTCTGGTAACAATGCAAAGCGGGGTGTTGAGTTCCGCCACTCATCACGCAATAGGTTCCCAAGTTCCCGCTGCCTACCATACCACGTGCGGGCTACAGCGAAAAACTGATGAAAAAATATATTGACTTAATTAATCGCTTTAATTCTCGCGATTATTCCTTATATAATTAAGTAGAATGCAAGTACCTTGATATGTCTATCCCTGCAGTAAGACCTACCGGACGCCCATAGAAGCGCTGGTCGGATATCGTGATGCAGGACATGAGAGCCAATGGTCTAACCACTGAAGACGTAAAAGACCATGCAAAGTGGAGTAAGTTAAGGATACTGACGTACCGTAACAGACCCTGGCACGATACGTCAGGATTAATGCCAGAACGAAGAAGAAGAAGAAGGCACATATGGTACTATTTTGGAAAAACATTTTTGAAAATACAAATTTTACCAAAAATAAATACAAATTATACTTATTTATACCATACAAAATTTAATCGTCAACTAGCTCCAACTATTTACCAACAACACAGTAACGATATTGAATATAAAACTAATTTAAAAAAAATATCTGATTACACTAAGATTCACAGTTTCAACCGAGGAATTGGAAACCGCTAAAAATCGCTTTAGAATGTATAAAGTCGAACCTTTTTTATCAAAGGCTCCCAATCTCTTTGATATTTGAACGGAAGGTAAGACTGCCCGTCTATTATATAGGCGAAGAGGTAAGTATTTAAGATACAATAGTGATTTTTTTTATATTTTACATTTATATACATGTAAAAAACGTGGATTTGTTTCCGTTGATGAGTAGATTTTTAAATAGATGATCGTTATAGAAAATTGCCACTTTGTAACGTGAACTAAACTCATAAAGATAAATAAAACTTACAAAAATCTTAAAAAAAGTTAGTTCTAATTTTTTCTTTTAATGAGTTCTTTTAAAAGTGACGTTATATTCCGTATAAAAATATACAAAAGGAACGTAGTGTTAACATACATCCTTTTCCCCTTTCTGAACAATTTTCGAAACATTTACGAGTTGAGATTAACCAACACCAAGCTTCGTCTTGTTGCCAGAGCGAGATAAAGAAAATAGTTCAATAGTTCATTCCCTCGAATGAACCGAACCCACAATCGTTAACTGTACTTTTTATATATATATATATATATATATATATATATATATATATATATATATATATATATATATATTAAAAGACAAAAATATATTGTTGCAATAAAATATAAAAGCGATTTAGTTAAGGTGTGAAAGTGAGATTATAAAAGAGCCCCGCGCCAACCAGACAGAAGGGTCCGCTAGATGCAGTTAATAGGATGTCTTTCGAAGTGAAAATAAAAAGTTCTAAATCCGCATGATTCCAAGTATTTTTTGCGGTAGATAAAACTCAATTCGTATTGAAAATTTTAAATACTCTTTAAATGTTATGTTTAGAATATTATATTAAAGAGTTTTAGCAGTATTTTATATTTTATTAAAACGATATTTAAGAATAGACTAAGTGGAAAATTTGCGTTGTGGCAAAGTCCGAGCGTGACGTTGTGTATTGTGGGTTTTAAACCTATACTTATTCTAAAATACATACGAGTATGTTGTCAAATTCAGGCCAGTCATGGTGCAGGGCACAAGCGTGTGATCGTAAACGCAAAAGGTTGTGGATTTAGTTCCTACTCGACAAAAATGAAATATTTAATATTAATAAATATCGTACATTTTTTCCGCATCGCAATATGGGATGTTTATGTTTTATTTTTGATTCGATAACCCATAACAGTGATCGAACTCAAACGTTACGTTAAGGGATGTTTATATTTTTGTTTCTGATTTTATAAAACAGTGAGGTGTTTCGTGAAAAGGAAGAAACTTTGCAGATAACACCAAGATTCTTCTGTCGATCTTGCTATGTCACGATATAATTGTATTGTAGGTACATAATAACGAATATTATACATTCTGTAAAATTTAAAATTGATTCCAAAAAATTAACTGCTTTGTCCAAAACATTTAATAGAAAGAACAATAAAACAATTAAAATAAATCAACAACAAAAAATAACTATCGTTTAAAAATTTCAGCGAAAAGCAGCGACGAGAAGCTTGATTAGCTTGATATACCGCTTGGATAGTATCCAAAAGGGGCAAACATACTGTTGCGCCTAAATTGTACGAAATTTAACTATGCTTTGTAATTTAACTGTGTTTTATATCGATAATTTTGTTAACATACAAACATTTCTTTTACCTTAGAACAATATCTATTATTATGTTTGTTGTGATTTCTAAAATAATTAGCTTAGTTTAAACCACCCCTTCTCAGTTTCACACATTATTATATCGAATAGTTGACAGAGCAAATGTAGAATCAAAACTTCTTTCTTTGCTATCCCAGAATCCTGTACGAGCAAAATGACGGAACTAAGAACCGCATTGTCTTGCCAGAACGGAAAAATGATAATTAATTTTCCGAAGTGGGTATCGATCCAACAATCGCCTTGACAGACAAATTCTCCATGGCACTATAATATTTTTTTTCTAAATATCTAAATAAATTTATCAAAAGTACTATATATTTTTTTAACTTTTACTCATCATTAGATATTATAACGACCGCATTCACACAGAACAATGACCAATTAAGTTAAGTAACCCAAAACAAAATAAAAGGAATAATGTACGTACATACTTCGAGATACTGCGATTTCTCACGATGGATCTTAAAAGCGAGCCAATTCAATACATTAGAACCAAGTCCAGGTGTTAAAATATATGAAATTTTAGCCTTTCTTCCTTTCATATTAAGGAATATATTCCTATGAAACAATCATGGTACTACTTGGTACTCTTAGTATAAGCGCTAAGAAATCACAGTCCACTTTTTCAATTGACAATTTATTTGCGCTTCTCCCGAGGAAATTCACATTGGATGTTGCTATTATTTATTTCTCTCGTTTACTTGAAAAGTCGGCTAGTTTCCCAAAGTAACTCTCTTGGGTAAAGAATTTAAGGTGTAAGAAAGAGATATTGCATTGTAATAATTTTGAGTAATATTTTGACGAAGTACTATAAGTCCTGTGCAAGGGACACAAACAGCAATGGATTCGATCCCCTCTCGAGGAAATGAAATATTTATATTTTAATTGTTCGCTCTAATAACATGGCAACGCGCGGCGTTGAGTTCCGCTGCTCACCACGCATTGCTTCAAATTCGGCGGAAATCGGAGAACGGAACCGCGTATCTTAACACTAGGTTCCCGAGTAACCCAGAAATGAACAAAACACATTTCACAGCTTGAAGCTCAAAAAGAAAAAAATATATATACTAAGTACCTACTTAGAATTATGTTACCGATCACAGTTATGAGTACTCATAACTGTGAACGCAGGTAAGTATCATTAAAACGTCAGCTTACCATCTTTCTCTAAAAATATAGTGGAGCACGAACGCCGACAGTAGCAATATCGTGGGGGGGGGTGGGGGGACACAAGCGTGCAATTATAAACACGACAGGTTCGATACCCACTCAAGAAAATAAAATCGTAAATATTATTATTTCCTCACTCTGGTAACAAGGCAAAGCGGTGTTGGGTTCCACTACTCAACACGTAATACTTCAAATTCGGCAGAAAGTTAGAAGCGAAACGGAGTGTCCCCACATTAGGTTCCCAAGTTGGGGGATTCAGCATGAAATTTAAATAAACCATTACAACAGAAATAGATGGTTCCTGAGATTAGCGCGAACAATAAAATCAGCTCTTACCTAAACAGTTGATTTTCTTGTTATAATATTTTACTTAGCTTCATGCTGTACAACACACGAGGTTAAGCAAAGAAAACCTTAGGTAGAGTATCTTTTACTCCGTTCAAACATTGCGTGTTGACGTAATTCAAAGTGTGTCGTTCTACCAAAACGACAAAATGAAAGTAATGCATACCCTCATATTTGAATCGAGCTTTTTTATTAAATCCAAATTATACAAAATTGAAGCTTTTCTGCTATTATGATATACAAGCTATATTGCTGTAAAATTTTATCTAAATTTGTTCACTAGCTTTGGCTTTGAAATGGAACAAACATTCATCTTCGCCTAGCTTTCACATTTATAATATTAGTGTAAGTGTACACAGAATATAATCTTTTGAAATATACATTAACGAAATAGTTAGTACGTAAAGAAATAGGGCTAAAAAATACAAAATAAAATGTAACATCACTAGCAATACACCAAATATTATATCAACCATTATATTCGCTAAACACCCAAATCGCCTTTGATTGTTGACTATACGTTATAAATATTTGTAAAGAGGGTGAATGCTCCGTTTCAGGCGCCAGACGGAAGCGGAAACAGGACATCCATTTGTAAGTGGTAGTAGACTGATACTTCCTATAACTAAAAGGTTTAAACAGGGTTAAGTGTTTGGTTTGTATACACTGATGTGCCCTAGAAAAATCCAAAAAAGCTTTCATTATGATATATTAATAATAAAAAATCTGTTTTAGACTTTATGAAGTGTAATTATACAGTTATTTTACAAGTAGCAAAAACTTAGTTTTTAAGACAAGTAGGTATAAATACCTAATTGTCTAAATGTTAAATGGTATGTATTAAAAAATTGTAAACGAAGGCTTAAACTACGGGCTTTTAAAATAAATATGCAAAATAATTATACAATAATGTAGTTGTAGGTGTAGTTTGGTGCTGTTAATATATTCACAATAGTGAACAATCGCTTTCTATACAATATATCTATTTATATATTAGAATTTTTGAATACACAATACCATGTGTGTAAATGGAGCGAGAAGTGAATATATCAAACTATTTTACGTCTTAAAGAACGTTCACAAACTTTTCCATATACATATTTCTGAGCGTAATACTTCATAATTAGTCTCTCTTATAGCACAAGAAAAGCATAGAAAACTTAATGTCCAAACTCTATTCTCTGTTCCCCGCCTGATTTCATAATATTGCATATTAAATAGATGTATCAATATTTTCATAACTTTACCTTTACCTAAATACATAGTTTCTAGATTCCGTTCCCACTGACGTACTTTGGATTCCCGCTTTCCGCTAAATTTTCCGAGGCATTGCGTAATGAGTGGCGGAGCTATGAAAATATTAAATATTTCAATCACCGCCAAAAAATATAATTATGTCTAAATCAGTAAACAAAAGCAAAAAATTCAGAAGCAACAACGAATACTCCTTTGCCTGATAGCTAATTTTTATAATTAACTTTTCAAGTTTCAACCAGATGTTCTAAAAGAACAAAATTGCGGACTACAAAATACTTGTAAACGTAAGAGCCGGTGCTTATTTAGTTGTTTCCAATTTTGACTGCACAGAAAGTGCACTGAGAATATACTTGACCTGTTTAATGAACATAATGTGGTACAAATTGTGAGATAAAGCGATCATACTAATATTATATATGAGGAATTAAGGTTATTTCTTACGCTTTTACGTCAAAAGTACACAATCGATTATCATTCAACTTTTTACATACTTCCTTAGAGATATTGGAAAGATACTTTTCATTGAAAAAAATATTTTGGCACACATGATCATTTATTAAAAGAAAAGGAAAAAAGAAGTAGAAAGAACGATAATTAAGTTCAAAGTAAGAAAAACGTCTGTATAAATACTATACAAGCATATTAAGAAACATCAATTAACGCAGTGATCTTGAATAGCATCATTATAATCAAATTATTGAATTTCAATATTTCATTTAATACTAAATTTTTTCTCTTAAAAAATCTAATAAATCATAAATTAAGTAAACTAAAACAATATTCTTTATTAAAATTGCGTTATTAATACTTACCAATTTCTTAGAAGTGTTTTTAAAAACCTTCCCTCAAGCTAATCAATTAATAATAAATTAAATATCAACAACCATAATTGGAGCGCTGGAATGATTTCATCTGACTGTATGTTTTTTTTTGAATGAAATTACTAACTAAGTGTTATAGTAGTAATCTATATATAATGTCTCTAAAAATAGAATTGAAAAAGGAAAACGAAGGCTATGAATTAAGCCTCTCTGCTTACACCACGTAAGCAGATAGAAACAAAGCTAGAAACTTACAGAAAAAGATTTATCTACCCTTTCTACACGCACAATATTTTAAACATCACAGGTTCAATTCCCACTCGACGAAATAAAATATTTATCATTTTAATTTTCATTGCTCTGAGTTCCACCACAAAACACGCAATACCCTAATTCGGTGGAAAGTGGGGAACGGAACGGAGTGTCTTAACACCAGGTTCCCAAGTTCCCTTTTTCAATCGTACCATGTAACGGGATCCAGCGTGAAACTACGTAAACGAGTGAAAATAGTCGCACAAGCCACTAATGTAGCGTTGTACCAATAAGAGCAATATTTTAATATTTGTTAGATTAAATATTTATTTAAAAAAAAAATTACGTAACTAAGTTAAAAGCGTATATGTTTAGTAGATATTTATTTTTGTTGAACATTTTATTTGTTTGTACCACTCCATTTTATCGGTCATCTTATATTCGAGCAACGAAAATCAACCCAAGTACAAGTGCAATCTTGTACGATTCGCCAGCGATACTCGAGATTAATACATTCATGTAATTACACCCAAATAACAATAATTAAACAACTTATGTTCATTTATGTATGTAGATAATTTATTATACACTAGCAGACTGTCCACGGCTTCGCTTGCTTGAATTACACGATTTTATTCACTAATTTCAGCTACTTTCTTTTACTTATGCCATTATCACATTAAAAATTAAAATTTCAGCTGAATGAAAAAAAATATACCAATTTAGTCTACCTCAATACTTTAAATTGACTTAACTTTATTATTTTTTAACCGTTTTAAATAAGAGAAAGGCTGAATATTAAGTGGAGATTGCCATAATGTAATAGAAGAAACTGAACTAAAGCAACTATATTTAAATATAATTCGCCGTTTCTGAGACGAGCGCGTACAAACGCATAGACAAATAGATGAACAGACAAACATTTTAAAAATCAAAAATATTTTAGCCTTATTATGTTAATAAAAGTACACTATAAGATTTTCTTTAATATATCTTTCATGTAGAGACAGTGACGAGCTACAAATACTGGGCCTCGTGGCGCGTATATCGACTAAAAACAAACGTATGTAAGAGCGAATCCTACTTGGGGGAGTAAGGCATTTTAATTTGCATAGCGCAGGCAAAGTGAGACATACAATTCGGCGACTAAAAATGTAATGCCTCGAATTCGGGTATAGATTAGAGAATGGCGTGTTTTAGCGCTGAATTCTTAAAAGCTAAAAAATAAAGTGTGAAGGTAAAAACTCCTGTCGCATAATTATATTTCCTTTTGTTCTCTATATAATACTAAAGAAGAAGAAAATGAAGCAGTCGAGTCTTATTCTGTTACATAAAATATGCAAATCGTTTGACGTTCTTGAGCTTGTATAATATAGAGTTATAGATACGAAAAATCTCCTTGAACTCGTTGGTGTTCTGCCAATTCTAAGATAGTGATAGACAGTCGTAATATTTTAAACCAGAATGAATGTATGTAACATCTCATAAATTTTTAATACTATAAATATTTTTATTTATTATATATATCATAGAATTTTATATTTCAGAAATTTTTAAATAGACTCAATTTTTTCTAAAATCACTAAAATACAAAAATATTTGGAGTGCCGAAAATGATATCAACATTCTTAAATAAACATAACGTGTAAAATGGAACAGAACTTTAAGAAGTTAAATTATGAAACAGGTTAAGAAAATCCTAATAATTTTTATGTGGTACCTGGCACCTAGTGAAACTCAACGCCGCTACAGTAGCTAAATTAAAATAATAAGACAAAGCGGCGTTAAGTTTCGCCACCCGACACGCTATATCTAATGTAGGCAAAAAACAGAGAGTGACGGAATGACTTTCCACTTTACAATTTCGTTACATATTTAGAAAACGTATCAAAATTTAAACGCAGCGGTATTTGAACCGGCGCCTCTTGGAAGCCGTCCAAGTCTTTCCTAAGTTTACTTTAAAATTAGTCAAAATAAATAAAATCATTGTTCAACCAAAGCTCCAACACTTATTTCAAACAAGTTGAAAGTAAGTTGGAAACATCTCGTTATAATTATTCGTATTATATCGACACCGACTTTAATGTAATTAGGAAGAAAATTGGAAAATTATATTGGAGCCAACTGGCTGTTTGAAAAGAAGTTTTCCTTTGCAAAATTTTCATATCCATCGTCTAACAATTTCGTATAAGTTTGTTTCCATTGCATAGTCCGTCATTTTTATATTAATTTATTATTATTTTAATGAAAATAAATATAATAATAAAAATCTGCAATCTATAAATAATATCGGTACAAAGAAAATATTTTTGTATGAAGGCTCTTGCGCCGGAACAACAGCATGCCTCTGTGAGCGCAAGGTTAAATGTTCGATTCCGACTTAGCGGATAAAAGTTGAGTTCCGCCACTCAACACACAATGACTTCAGAATTTGGCAAAAATGGGGAAAGGAATGTCTTAAACAAGGTTCCTATTTCCTGAAGCTTATTAAAAAAAAATAAAAAATGATGACTATGAAGTCTCACTGTCGTATATGTTTTTATACAGAACTTCTTTTTAAACTTTAAATCTTTGTTAAGTAAGCATATTTTTATTCTTTATAATTTGAAATTTTAATTATTCTCTAAGAAAAATAAAAAGTGATTTTTCACTCAAACGTATACCTTTTGTTAATATAGTGAAACAATATATGACTTTAAAGTATATCAAAGCAAAACCTAGCTAAAATATAATAAAAAATTATTACATACTAAAACGAATAAATTTCGATATAATATTCAAAACTGTTACATTTAAACACGAGCAGTACAATAAAAGTGTCTCATTATTAATGAAACACGCCCTAATATTGTTTAATGTTTTGATTACTTCTATTACCATGTAAGGATTATTGTGTGTAGGGGAAATACAGATAAAATGAATCTGTCATTGTTTTGTTTTTCAACCATATCTATTTATTTATCGTAATTGTAACCAGTCTCAATTTTAAAAATATTTAGAGCTCCAGACTATAAAAACCTTTTAATAGTATGAAAATCAAGAAGAGTACCGCCACCACAACACGCAATACCTCAAATTTGGCGGAAAGTGGGGAAGCGTACGGAGTTTCTTAACACTAGGTTATCATTACCCTGCCATATGTGGAAAGCTAAAAAAATATTGTACCGTTCCAACAAGTGTCATTTTCTTCATATATTACAGAAATATAATGTAATAATACGGAAAATAACACAACGAAAAGAACAGACATAAATATTTAAGCAAATCAATCATAAATAATATTTTTTTAGACTTAAAGACACGAAGAAATTAAGGATTTGAAATGATTATATCCCGTTATTATTTGGTTTAGAACGCGAAAACAGACAATTACGATTGCGCGTTCGCTAAAGTCGTCTTCTGTCAAATTGTACGCATGTAAAATCCTCTTTAAAGCCGTAAATTATTAATGTTAATATACTAGAATATAAAAATCAAACTTAAAAGTTACAGACAAATTTACAGCGTATAAGAATTTCAACGTAGCTTCATTGGAACATATGGCTTAGTGGTCAGAGCGCTTGGACAGATTCCAAAAGGCGTGAGTAAAATTCCCGCTACGTTCAAATACGTTTTCTAAATAAGTGTTTTTGTATATTTTATGTTAACTTATAACATTTAATAAAAAAATTAAAAAACAAAATCACTAGGCATTATTATAGTCTATCTAATTAAAATGAAATAATCACCAATAAAGACTATACCTAAAAATCGTTGGAAACCATGAGTAAAGTAAAATTTTGTGGACATAAAACACATTTACACTCATCACTCCGTAATGGCTGAAACAACGGTGTTCGGTATCTCAAAATAATTTAAATATTACTGCTATTAAAAGAAGCAATTTCGAAGAACGCAGTATAGCCAACTAATTTAAAAAAAAACGTACATATGTCATTATCTCCTACCTAATTACCTAAATTATCATATCTTTATTTATAAAAAGATTTTCGATTTATTTTGACAGCAAAAATAATATCTTTAACCATAATATTACGACAATTTATTTAACATTCTCTTCTGATCTTAGTTAATGGCGTTCGGAGCGTGCCAGTTGAACACTAATCAATTCGCTAATGTCACGTTGTATGAAGAAAACACGGAGTAAATTGGTATCGTGACCGCTAAGAATATTTTTGAATCTGTGGTAATCGTGGGAAACAAAAATTATATCAGAAAATTTATAATATTAAATGTGATTTAGTCTTATATTGGAAGTCAATGTATATAGGAAGAAAAAAAATATATAACAGTAAACGAATGTAAAATACAAAATAAAATATATGTGAAAGAGTTATAGAACAGTTGGTGTGTTAAATACTTAGATTTCCCATAATAGGCCTTTATGGTGAAATAGCTCGTTAAAATAATGAGTATAATAATTAAACATAAAAAGACGAATAAAAAGAGCATCGTGGCTTAATTACGAAGTTCAACTGAGAATCAGTAAGAGGTTGAACGTGCCTGGAAAACCACAGCGCGGCCTTGTCCTCCAACGTCCAACACGTAATATCAAATGAAATTACTTGAAAATGATGAAATGGGTGACTAATACATATTTAAATCTGTGTAAATATAGAATTACTTTTTATTTGTTTTTTTATGAGCAAATTCAAATAACCTATAATAACCCTACCCTATAATTACCCTAAACACTCTTAAATAAAATAAGATTCCACGTGGGAGCAGCTTGTAGATATATTATATTAATTAATAAATTATGAGAAAATGTAAATTTGAAATACGATGAATACACAGGTACACACACACACACAAACACACATGCTTGCTCTTACTACTTTTCATTTTTATATTAGTTTTAATTTAGCTGTAAATGTATTTTGTTTTTCATTTATTTTTGTTTCTGCAATGAATGTATAAAGTGTTATGGAAGAGCGGGACCTCCTGTTACAAGTACTAGTATCATACTAGTAACTTACTTTACTTTCTACTTAGCTAAAGAATATGTGAAACTGAAATAAATATATATATTTTTTTTATTTTTTTTTTTAGATGAATAATAGATTCGACTTCCACTTAGTGTATTAATTTCCATTTCCTTGCCCTACAAATAATTTTGGGTTCTGCCATCATGCATAGTGGTTGTATTTTTTTCGGCTTTCCACGTATATGTTGGATACAGCAAGGAGCATAAAAAGAAATTAAAATCCACTAAATACTTGAGATTATAAAAACGTTTGCATTTACCGTTTATATATACAATGGAAACAATATCATAGATATTCATAGCAAAACTTCAACCTCAGGTGAACTCTTATTACAAAGCGCTAAAGACTGTTTTCAAAATTCAACTTAATTTATGATTTAACCTTAAACGAATTTTAAAGTTCGCGAAAAGTTTCATTTACTTTTTTTTTACCCGGAACGGTTATTGTGGATTTGTGTCGATCATACTTAGATGGATGTTTATCTTCCTTCTATACTTTTATCCGTTTTTTATTGACCAGGATTTTTAACAAAATTTTCCTTAAATAAAGCTTAATTATGAAGTTAAAAGTATTGACATTAGCCTGTTGTAATAGAAATGTTCTCAAATAAACTTGCTGGTAAAAGATTTGAAAGTACATAGAAAACCTTGTGGCATTCGCCTATTTTTCTATATAATTATAATATTTTGGAACGAAGTGCCTTAACGCGGCTTACGCGTAGAAATCGTCACTTAAAGAAATTGCGCTACGCGTATCGTGTTTCCATATATCGAGCCTACCACAAACAAATAATCAAGAAAAGACTTGTACAAGCATATCGATTAATCAATATTATTTGCCAATGTATAAATACAAAATATATAATATCAAAAAATATACCTAAAACATTAAATTCAAAACCATAAAGATTTTTTTACGTCCGCTACAATAAAACAAAAGAAGCTTTATATTTTTTAATGTTATTATTTTTGTTTGTTTTATTGTTATTAACTTTTGTAAATATTGTATTGATTCTATAGTACCTATATTAGAATCAATACATTTACAATAGATAGGAAGCATCGATCATAGTAATTAAAACATGGAAGTACAACACTATTCTATTGACATTTGTTCTTTTTAACAGTTTTCTGTTTTATGAAAATAAACAATAATAATTATATATTTTACATTAGTTTTCAATTGATTACGAAAAGTATCAACACCGACAATTTAATCATACATGTGATAACTTTTGTATGAGAATCAGAAAATAGATATCATTCGTTTTTCTTTTTTGGGAATAATTTATTTTTAGATATTTTTCTTTAGATTATTTATCTTGAAAAATAATATAAAAATACAGATTTACTTTTGATTTACATTTGGCGTTCTAGAAAAAACGTAAGAAACTTCATTCCTGGCCTGGCTCCCTCGACCGCACGACCACAATGTATACAGGAAAATTGGGAACCCAGTGCCAAGAGACTCCGTTTCGTTTTCAACTCTCCGTCGAATTTGGCATTACGTGTTGAGTGGCGGAATTTATATCCGCGTTTTACATTATTGTGCCAGAGCGAAGATATAATAATTTGTAATACTTAATTTCCTAAAGTAGGGATCGAACCTAACCCGTCGCGTCGCGTTTTCTTTCGCACGCGTGCCGCGTCCTTGAGGCACGACAGGTCTCTATAATAATATTTGTACTTATTTTTTATAATTATATTATTGTCCTTTCACCGCTCAGGTAGAGAAAACGCGGCGTTTTGAGTCCCTTGATGTCGCAATTTTAGATTTCCTCGGCGTAATCAGAAAGGCGCAAAATAGCATGAAAATGCCTTGTAATTATAATATGTACTCCAGACTCCTGCTTCGTGAACCTTTTTATTGTTATTATGAAATTGACTTTTTGAATGTTATATAATTCATATAAGTCTTTATATGAATTATATAACATTCAAAAAGTAGATGGTAAAATTTATCAGACACGTTACGTTTACGTTATTTCAACAGTAAAGGTAAATGTGTATATGTTTATAAAAAATTCACAACCTTATATCTTAAATTATATGCTTATAAACTTCCGCTGTATATAATTTAACTTAACGTATATTAAGTCTATTTATACATTTTATCGATTTTCATTGACCTATTTGTGAGTTCCACAAAAGATTGCAAAATCTAAATAATTAACTGAGCTTGCAGTAATATTGCTATAATAATATTGCTAATAATTGTTATTTTAAAATAATATGCATTTTTTTTTCAAAGATTAAAGTTGGAAGCCACTTTTGTGCTCAGCGAATTCTATTTGCGAGTTGAGTTGCATCTTAACTTAAGTCTGCCAGCGTTAATGCTGCTTTATGCTTTGTGAACAAAACGAAGAAATAAAAATATTAAATATTCATTTAATAGAGTGGGGATCGGACACACAACCTGTCGCTTTTACACTCACACGTTTATGCCACTGCGACATAACAGATCTGTGTAAATTCATTCCCTAAATTAATTGGCGGAGGTCTTTCGTGGCACAAGACTTTCCCCCATTTCATTCCCTAAATGAAAATTGAACCTACAATTACTGTGCTTACAGTCGGAGATAGACGCTGTAACACTGTGATACTAAGGTCTCAGTAACGTCTATATACTTCAATTCAGTTCAATGGCCAATGCTTAGATAATTTACTTCTTTGAAAGCTAAATGGTAAAATAGTCCCAGA
Source organism: Eueides tales michaeli (assembly GCA_018249855.1). Classification (NCBI taxonomy): domain Eukaryota; kingdom Metazoa; phylum Arthropoda; class Insecta; order Lepidoptera; family Nymphalidae; genus Eueides; species Eueides tales. Next base: position 4,830 of record DWMZ01000293.1, on the reverse strand, counting down.
GTAGTTTAAATTTATACATAAAATCAAAGTTATCTTATTGCTTGCGGCCCCAAGTGAAACTTCGCAATATATTGAACTTCGATGCTTAAACTTGATGCGCTTTCTTCTTCCATTGACTAATGCGTCCTTAGTATACAAGTTTCTGATCTATAAAAATATGTAATTAACTTTCAATACTACTAACGCGGTGGTAAACAACTAAATTATTGATGTCCTATTCTCATTATCACACATCACTTTATTATAACTATGAAATGTTGGAATGATGTGATGGTTAACAGCACCATGAATATGATAAATATATCAGAATTATTTTAAGTACAATCATCATTTTTTGATAGTATGTTTTCAAAAATATTTCCATTCAGCTCATCAATAATATTGTTTTTTTATCTTCTATTAACTGTTGAGGTATTTCATCATTACTATTTTTTTTAATTCTTCAATTTCTACTTTATTTGGTGTAGCTTTCATATTTCGAGTAAATGTAATTATATGAAAATTAAGAAATTCATACTAGCTTTTAACGCTATTTTCTAATAGTTTTTTTTGATGTATATTTCATGTACTGTCAGCGATCAGTTATCGATTCATTATAAGAATAGATATCCTTTTATCAGCTACCAACATGAAGCCTCTGGTTTACACGACGTAAATACTAATGTTTGTCTTTTGTATTCCACCTCTGCGATGTAGAAATGACAAGAGGCCTTTTATCTTATATAAGGAAATCGTTTTTGAAAGTTCCTCAACTAATATAAAGAAATATTGTGAAAAGCAACATGTTAGCCGTGTGATTCCCGCTTAGAATAGGATCACGCTGGTTCTGATGATGTCGTAAGAGGCGACTAAAGTACGAGTGGGAGAGTCTCGTTGTCAGCAATGGCAACACGCATGGGCAGACTCGACCGGATTGTTACCACCACCGGCATTTAAGACCGGCGTTAAGTAGTAGCTTTGGCTACTGCGTTTCGCATTAGGTAATGCCGGGTCCCGGTGCCCATACACCTTATAGACCGGCAACGCTCCTGTAGCTCCTTTGGTGCTACATGGGGCCGTGGGCGACGGTGATCACTTACCATCAGGTGATCCGTACGCTCGTTTGCCGTGTCTTTTCCATAAAAAAAAAATAAATTTGATAAATTAATTTTTAAATTAATATATGCCTTTAAAAATGTTAACAATCACTAAACTACAAGCTATGTAAATAATAACTCTCGTGTAGGCATATAATAAAGTGCTACCTTTATATTACTTGGATTAACCATTACACGTAGATGGTGAAAAAGAACTGTTCGTATATCAGTAAATAAAAAAATATCTTATTCATAGCTTTACATTTCGCTGGGCAATCTGCAAAATTATATTTAATTGACAAAAACGAGGACAGTCTGCATAAAGTATTGGAAAAATGTAAAAGTTTCAATAAAAACAAAATTTAGAAAGCTGTTTTTTATATTACTAATAATGATGATTTGAAATCATCGATAGAATCAGTGATTCGAGAATTTTAAAGAATTGATGTGCTAATAAACTGTGCAGGAATTGTTTTATATGGTTCTATAACTGACTCGAATATTTTAAATGAATTTGATAAAATTATAAATATAAATCTTCTCTGATTTCTAGTAGAGTATGTATTATAAATATTGCAAGTGTTCTGGGCTCATTGACTGTTTATGGTGCTACATCTTATAATGTCTCAAAGGCTGCGGTTGCGCACTTAACTAAATGTGTTGCCTTGGACTTAGCTAAACATAGTATGAGGGTAAATTCTATATCCCCTGGACACGCCGAAACCAATCTTCTTATAAATTCTGGCAAAATAGCAAAAGAAAATAATATTATAAACAATATAGTGATTAATCAGTTTCCTTCAAAGCGTGGAGTAAAAGTGAATGATTTGGCCGAGATGGCCGAATTCTTGGCCAGTGTTAAAGCTACGAGTATTACAGGAGCAAATATGATTATTGATTCCGGATTAACGGTAGCCTCTTCTTTTAGAATACCTGTATAAATTTAGATAATGGCGTTAAAGCACAACCTGAAACTAAAATGTACGAAATATTTGTGCACTGGCGAAATTTCTTCTTCCTTTAAAAAAATATTACAGAGTAAAAATGATCATTTTTTATTACCTTTTGTGTTAATAAAATATAATATATTATTATATTTGCCCTTATTATCTTTAAATTTCTAACTTAATCATAACTTAAAACAATTCTATTTAGCTTCCAATATTTCTTTTGGTAATAAATGTATAAAATAAATATCGAAATTCGTTAATAGAGAATTTAAAATTCGACCAATTATGAGTTGATAATTTGTTAGTTCAAAAAAAAACAAACACTTTTTTAATTTGCAGACTCGACGGTATGATTCCGTGAACGTGGAAATGTTAATGAGACAACTTTGAAATTAGAAACTCCGTTCTGGATTTGTAAGCTTTTAAATACTTTGGATTGTTTTTTATTTATACATTCGTAGGAGCTAATTCTAGCTTTTGCATTAAACAGTACTTTTTCCGGGTTGAGTATTTTAATATGAAATGTAGTATATATAAAGATATATTAAAATTGTTGATATTAGATAATAGGACACTTCCGATATGTAGTCAACTTGGCAATTGCGTTTTCAGTAACGTAACAATTGATGACGTTGGCTACCGTGAAACCAATGCGCTGTAGAAGTCTGAAATAAATGATTAGTTATAACATAATGTAATTCTGGTTGAAATATGATACTTCTTTGTCAAGACACTTTTACGAACATAAATTTTATTTCAGGAAATATAAAATCTTAGGAATTCTGACGAAATTATTACAATTCTATCTTCAATTAAAAAAAACTAAAAATACTATATATTTCTGTCTATCTCAATTTCTTTTCCACAAACAACAGCGATTGTTTCTTTTCAATTACTATCGGAAATTAGTCATTTTCACGAAGCGTCCATCAACTTCCGCTATAAAACTTTTACGCCGTTAAAATTTTCGTTTTAATTCGGTTTGAAATTTAATAGCGCTGCTGGGTTTCCTTTCGCTTAATTAGTTATTTCAATTGTTCTTCCAACTTTTATAATTACGATCTATTTTTAGACGTTGAAAGGCGAATGTTTTAGGTGTGTGACCTTTACCATAATTTTACTTTAGAATTTTTAATTTAGAAGTTATTATTGCAATTTATATATTGATGGATATTAACTTAATTTTCATATACCTTTCTTAGTGAATAAATATAGCTTTACATTATTTCCCGCACGTGGCAGGATATGTAGAGGAAACTTGGGAACGTAGTGTTAAGACACTCTGTTGTCCGTTTCCCACATTCCGCCGAATTTGAGAAGTCGCATGTTGAGTGGCGATCTTGATTCCACGCTTTGCCTCGTTATTTTGTTAAAACAAAGAAAAGTTTTTTTTTCACAAATACTTGTTCCTCAAGTGAGAATAGAACCTACAACCTGAAGCGTTTACAGTCATGCCTATGCCCCACGACCAGTCTTGATATTTTTAAGCTGTGATTTCTAAACATGGAATCAGACTATCTTTCTACACAACGATAAAATTTTAATACTACATTTTAACTATGTCCAAATCCTACAGCTGTTGTCACAGCCATGAATGTTCTTTCAATTTTATTTTTTCAGCTTCACGCTGTATCCCGCATGTAGCACAGTAGGCAGAGGGAGCTTAGTGTTAAAACATTGCGTGTCAAATGGCGGAACTCAACGCCGCGCTTTGCATCGACACCAAAAGGAAGAAACGAAAATATTAAATATTTAATTTCCTCGGATGGAAATCGAAACCACAAACAGTGCCCATTGTGCCTCTACGCTACAAGTGGCCCTAATCTTCCTTTAATAACTATCATAACAAAATAATAGATTTCAAACCTTTGAAAAATGTGCAGAAATTTATCAAATTCACAACAAGAAGACGGTCATAAAATGCGTCGGTTCAGAAGGTTGTAATTTAATTCAATAACGTAACCGCTGATCGCATCTTAAGGAGATGCAAATTAGCCTTAATGAATACTCCATCCCCATTTTGTAGGGCTGTCCCTTAACCCTTTATCTGTTTATAATAAAAAAAAATATAATATATTGGTCGATTATAGTGATGTGTTTATTTATTGGATAAGGATTTTTCACTTTTATTAGAAAAAAACAATAATACTACATATTAAATATTAAAATTTGAGTTTGACTCCCGAGCCTGTGATAGCTTTAAGTTCACTCGACGAAAAAAATGTGCAAGAATCTATTAAAATAGAGCACAAAATGTCCTAAAGATATCGGGATGGACACAACTTGATGACACCTACACTTATTGTGACTATGTAATTGTTCGAAGTACAATACACACACTGATATTGTACTTGTCTTACCCATGAAAAGGCGGGACGTGAATGGTTTTGAAGAAAAATATGACGCTTTGTTAACATTTCTTTTCATAAAATCAAAAAATATGACCCAAGTGTCTGATATTACGGTATTTACTGTTAACACTTATACCGATTTTTTGCCTCCCACTGTGGTGAATGCAAAACTAATTATCGTGTCACAAGAAGTTTTGTAATTAGAGATCGCTCACGCTGGCGTTCATAGTCTCTGTATAATGCATACACTTAATGTATATAATGAGTGAACTCTACATGATACTTCTTACTTAGCTTCACGCTGTATCACTAGCGGGATAGCCAGTACGAACAGAGCGCCAAACTCTACAGTATGGGCATACCTCTTTTGCCTCGTCCACTATCATTAACCTCTACATACATACCCATCGGGGGGTCCTTATACTTATTTTATGTGATTTCCTTCAGCATAGT